>SKCR01022985.1:0-87877 GCA_019454045.1 Zanthoxylum bungeanum | reverse complement strand
TTGTAGTTTCACGAAGAAGAAGTCTAGATATAAATAAAAGAGATAGAAATACAGCTTTTATTCCTAAACTAAGAAGAAGTACAAGTTATATAGAAGTCAAAAGACATGCACCTACTTTAAGGATAGATGGAGAATACTTTAATGGAATAGAAATGGTCAAAGGACCATATATATTAATTGACACTGGAGCTAGTAATTGTCATATAGCTAAAGATAAAATTTTAATGTGAATCTGTAGAAACATACGAATCACAAACCACATAAAAAATATTTTAAACGAAAAATAAGAGAAAGATCAAAAAACCAAAGAAGAATCAAAAGATTATAAAAAGAGAAGATAGAAAGCCTAAATCTAAATGTGAATGTTGGAATTGTGGAGAGACAGGTCATCTAAGTTATGACTGTGACAAGAAAAAGGTTAGAATCTTAATGGAAGATTATGAAGAAATAAAATCTGAATTAAGTGAAATAGAAATCAACCTTCTAAATACAGAAGAATCAGAAGTTTACGAGATAGATTCTGATACATCTATTGATAATGAATAAAGACAAAGAAATTCTTGAAGATAATGACCGTATAGATGACATAGAAGTAGAGAAAAATTCTGAGGAATATGTAATGTGTGCTACCTTCGATAATAAAAAATTAGCAAAAATTGAAAAACTTGAATTAAATTTAAAACCATCCATCTAGTTTAATGATGAAACTAAGAAGCATGTACTTAAGACAAAGAATTGTCATACACGAATATCAAGAATTAGAAAGAAGTGTAGACATTACACATACAAAAGGAAATATAAAATTAAATTTGTTAACTCAAACAAGTATAAAAGAAAATAATGAAGAAGTTAACACCTAGAAAAAGAGAAAAAATTAAATACGTTTATCTAGCTGGTATACAAATACTATTTAAATCTTTATTCAAAGAAGGAATAGATAGTCCAATGTTATAAGTTTATTTGATGAAAGATTTTATAATGTGAAAGATGCCCATTTAGGGACAGTAGAAGGCAACCTAGCATATAAAAAATTACTATTTACGTGTTATCCTAAGTATAGCATATATATAAAAGACAAAAATTTTAATGATGCTTTAAGTCTACATTTTGAATTACTAAAAGATAAATTTATAAAACCCGGAAATAAAGTTATGAGTGTTTATTACTCAGCTCTGTTTTCCTTAAGTAATACAAATTATGGTGAAATTTATTCAAATAAACCATTTATTGAAATTTCAGAAGAATGTTCAGAAATAAGTCAAATAAGGGAACCCCTTTTACAAGAAATCAGTATACCTGATAATTATAATATAAAATTTGGAAAAGTTCCGAACTTAGAAGAAGGAAGCTCTTCAAATCATAACATTCCTATAAAAATAAAAATAACGAACTTGTAGTTTCACACGAAGAAGAAGTCTAGATATAATAAAAGAGATAGAAAATACAGCTTTTATTCCTAAACTAAGAAGAAGTACAAGTTATATAGAAGTCAAAAGACATGCACCTACTTTAAGGATAGATGGAGAATACTTTAATGACTAGAATAAATGGTCAAAGGACCATATATATAATTGACACTGGAGCTAGTAATTGTCATATAGCTAAAGATAAAAATTTTAATTTAAAATGTGAATCTGTAGAAAACATACGAATACAAAAATTTTGATTGGAACAATTTTCAATGTAACCAAATGTGGTCGTTCCAGTTATATTTAAAAATCATGATTAAATATACCCTGCTATATGGATAGTGAAATGGAGGGGGAACATATCATGTTCTCTTAGGAAATTCATTCTTAGAATCTTTAGAAGATTATAAAATAACCAAAGAAGGTTTTGAATTACCAATGCTGGTGAAATCATTTTCTGTCCTAAAATTCGAGAATAAATGATAAATGCCAAATGAAATAAAAATTCCTTTATCAGTCTATATCCAAATTGGATTTATGGAGAATAATATAACCACTTGTGCTCTCTTAGATACTGGATCTGAGATCACGTTAATCAAATCTTTCTTATGGAAAGGATGGAACCATATGGAAAAGTCCATGACAATTAAAGGAATCACTGGAAATTCCAGTATAGAAAAATATACTCAAAATTTACCTATTCTATTAGGTAGTAAAATCATAACAGTTAAACGAACTTATGCTTATGATAATCTCGAAGTAGACGTACTTTTAGGAAATGATTTTATACAGCAATTTGCTCAATATGCCACAAACTTTGTACATGATCACCTTAAAAACACCTTGTGGTCATCTAGTAAAACTTCCCCGAGAGTTTTTAAACCATTTAGAGTTCAGCCAGTCAAGCGTGTTGATGAATTAATATGGATCAAGTTAGAAATTAAAGCGTTAAGCTATAATGTAAACAAGTGTAAACTGCATAGAAGAAGCAACCTTAACTATAGAAGATGTCAAAAAGGCAATAGCTGAAAATTATGGATAAATCCAATAGAAAAATGGAATATTCAAAAGAATATGCTGAAATTAAATTAATTGATCAAACTACCATAATCAGAGATTAAACCTATGACCTATAAGAAAGAAGATAAAGATGAATTTAGTAAACAAATAAAAGAACTTTTAGACCTAAAACTAATAAGGCCTAGTAAAAGCCCACACAGCAGCCCAGCCTTTATGGTTAGGAATCATGCTGAAATAAAAAGAGGAAAAGCCCGTATGGTTATAAACTATAAAGAATTAAATAAAGCAACACAATTTGATGGATACTTTATACCAATAAAAAATGTTTAATTAACCTTGCAAAAGGAAAAATTATTACTCTAAATTTGATTGTAAATCAGGCTTTTGGCAAATAAAGTTAACTAAACAATCTGTGCCTTGACGGCATTCAGTACCCCCAAACGGACATTATGAATGGCTTGTAATGCCTTTTGGATTAAAAAATGCACCTCAAATCTATCAAAGAAAAATGGATAAGATTTTCTGTAAAGATAACAATCATATGTTAGTATATGTTGATGACATACTAATATGTTCTGAGACATATGAAAAACATATAGAACATCTAAAGGAATTTCTCTATATATATGTAAAACCAATGGTATAATTTTATCCCAAAAGAAAAGCTGAAATAAAGAAAAGTGAAATTGATTTTTGGGATTAACTATAAGTTCTAATGGAATTAAATTACAGCCTCATATATCTGAAAAAATCAAAGAATTCCCTGACATAAGTTGATGAAAAAAAAATGATTCAAAAGTTTCTGGATGTAAAACTATTCTGAAAGCTTCATTCCAAACTTATCTAAAAAACGTGCAATTCTACAAAAATTATTAAAGAAAAATAATACAAAAGGATGGACTGTAGAACATACAGAAGCGGTTAAAAAATTAAAAGAAGAATGTAGAGATTTGCCAAAGTTAAGATTACCAGATGAAAATGATAATTTAATTGTTCAAACAGATGCTTCTGATCTATACTGAGCAGCATTGTTAAAAACAGATATTGGTGAAAATTGTAGATACTCAAGTGGAACTTTTAACCAAGCCTGAGATAAATTATTCAACAAATGAAAAGGAGTTACTCGCAATGTTAGAGGAATAAGAAAATTTACTTTATTTCTTTTACCTAAAAATTTGTTGTCGAAACTGATAATACTCAAGTAAAGGTTTAATTTTTAATAAATTGCCCAAGAACCTCAATATAGAAGGTTACAAAGATGGCAAGTGATATTAAGTTTTATAATTTCACCTATTATTCATATTAAAGGATCTGAAAATTTCTTGGCAGATCATTTAAGCCAATATCCAGAACATGGATAAAAATTTAGTCAACCAGATCAACAATATCATGAGTAAACTACTCAAGGTACAACAAAGACAGCATGCCATAGAACAAGATTTTGTGACTTTTAAACAAAAATTCTTCAAGAAGTCAATGATTTTCAAGTAAAGCTGTCATCTGTTCATGATGATATAATGAGCTTTTTGAAGCTGTAGACTTGTATGCAGAAGATTTTGATTCTTTTGCAAAGACAATTCTGGAGTGAACAAGGACCACCAGTTCTGGCTGGGTATTCACAAGATCCTTACGAGGATGTACAGGAAAGTTTGCAGACCCAAGAAATTAAAATAAGAAATGAAACAACCAATTGCTGTTGAAAATATAAGCTACAAAAAGGAAGTTTGATGATTGGATTTATAATAATCAACTACAAAAAATTAAGCAAGATTTGAATATTCCATTTTTCTGGATTTTCTCCATAATTTTCAGCTATTGCCTTTTTGACATCTTCTATAGTTAAGGTTGCTTCTTCTATGCAGTTTACAATTGTTTACATTTATAGCTTAACGCTTTAATTCTAACTATTAAGTATATAAGAATTATACTAATCATTTTGGTGTGTTTTGAAAACATTTAAATGTTTGTAATTGACACTTTTGGACTAAAATGGACAAAATACAAAAGGTTTGTTAATTGGGTATTTTCGGCAATTGAGGTTTTTGGGTAATTTTAAATTTGATTGGGATAAAATATTAAAATAATAATTTATTTTAATAGTCCAAATTTTTTTTTTTAAATTCGAAAAATCGGATTTTCACGTTCCGAATACCATTTCCCATATCGTATTAACTATTTACCACCGCTAACCCCTACTGTTTTATATCATCCCATTACCCACTAACCTAAGAAACAAATATTTATTTACAATTTTACACGTAAGTTGACGTAACTACTATTATATTATATGATAAATTATATATTTGTATTTTTTTTATTTTATTGACACTTACAAACATAAATAAAATTATTATTAAATCTAACACTTTTATAATAAATATTGTACTTAATGGATAAATTATGAAAATTTTGATCAAAAAATTATATTTTTATTAAACATCATTTTCTATTTATTAATGGAGTTATGTGTTTTTATTATCGTTAATATGCGCATTATTTATTATTTTTATTTTAAATATTTAATTTTATTTATCATCTAATTTTTTTATCTACTGTATTGTGTCATATAGAAAAATATTTACAAATAAAATATGTTAAGATGTAAATATCGATAATTTCATTAAATAAAAAAAATTATAAGTATTATTATAAGTTATTAGATTTTCATAAGTTATTACTATTCTTACATTAAAAATAAAATAAATGATTCAAAAATATCAAATATCCAAGAGTAGAATTGTAAAATAAATTTAATTTTTGAGTTCACGAGGGTAATGAGCTACTATCAAAACAGTAGGGGGTAAGTGATAGTTTGTAAATTCAGTAGGAGAAATTGATAATCTCCTTTTATTTAATACAACTGCGTTATATATTATATAATCATGAATTGATGATATCGTATATATATATAACAATGGTACTAATGGTGTGTTTTACTTGATGAATTGTATAATGAGAATAAGAGAATGAGAATGAAGGAAGTGTTTACTTATTAAAAATTAAAATGAGGAGGAAAATGAATATGTGGGTCTCACTTAAAAGAGAGAATGAAAAATGAGAATCACAGGCCACCACCCACGGAATGAGATTTATTCCAATTAATTTTGAATGAAACAATTAAAAAGAGTACCCGGAAAGTAAGTAATTACTAAAGTAAGTAATTAATATTAAAATTCTAAATTAAAATAAAAACATATATATTAATACAAGAATGAAATAATATTTAAGATTTTAATAAAATAATAGTTTATAAAGAATAAATTAATATTAGTAATTTAATACATTAATAATTAGTTAATAATAAAAAAAAGTAATAAATTACTTAATACTTAAATTATAAATAATAAATTAATTAATCAATAATTAATAATAACTAATATTTAATATTTTAAGAAAATAAATGTTTAATAAAAGAATAAAATTAATATTTAGTCATTTAATACATTGATAATTAATAATAATTAAACATAATAAGTAATAAATTAATAGTAATTTAACTAATGATATTTTTGTAATTTATTAATCATTCATTCCGATTATTAGATAAAAGTAAACACATCAATAATAATATTACTTCATTTCGATTAAGATTCCTATAATTAAATAAATAACTTCTTCTAATTCTAATTCTAATTTACTATTTCGATGCCAACTTATTTTAATTTCATCTCAGTTGATTATTGGTGGTATGGTTATAATATTCCAAATTTCTAAGTTCGGAACTTTTCCAAATTTTATATATAATTATCAGGTATACTGATTTCTTGTAAAAGGGGTTCCCTTATTTGACTTATTTCTGAACATTCTTCTGAAAATTTCAATAAATGGTTTATTTGAATAAATTTCACCATAATTTGTATTACTTAAGGAAAACAGAGCTGAGTAATAAACACTCATAACTTTATTTCCGGGTTTATAAATTTCTTTTAGTAATTCAAAATGTAGACTTAAAGCATCATTAAAATTTTGTCTTTTATATCTATGCTATACTTAGGATAACACGTAAATAGTAATTTTTTATATGCTAGGTTGCCTTCTACTGTCCCTAAATGGGCATCTTTCACATATAAATCTTTCATCAAATAAACTTATAACAATTGGACTATCTATTCCTTCTTTGAATAAAGATTTAAATAGTATTTGTATACCAGCTAGATAAACGTATTTAATTTTTTCTCTTTTTCTAGGTGTTAACTTCTTCATTATTTCATTTATACTTGTTTGAGTTAACAAATTTAATTTTATATTTCCTTTTGTATGTGTAATGTCTACACTTCTTTCTAATTCTTGATATTCGTGTATGACAATTCTTTGTCTTAAGTACATGCTTCTTAGTTTCATCATTAAACTAGATGGATGTTTTAAATTTAATTCAAGTTTTTCAATTTTTGCTAATTTTATTATCGAAGGTAGCACACATTACATATTCCTCAGAATTTCTTCTACTTCTATGTCATCTATACTGTCATTATCTTCAAGAATTTCTTTGTCTTTATTCATTATCAATAGATGTATCAGAATCTATCTCGTAAACTTCTGATTCTTCTGTATTTAGAATCTTAATGAAGAAGATTATGAAGAAATAAAATCTGAATTAAGTGAAATAGAAATCACCTTCTAAATACAGAAGAATCAGAAGTTTACGAGATAGATTCTGATACTCTATTGATAATGAATAACGACAAGAATTTCTTGAAGATAATGACAGTATAGATGACATAGAAGTAGAAGAAAGAAAATTCTGAGGAATATGTAATGTGTGCTACCTTCGATAATAAAAAATTAGCAAAAAATTGAAAACTTGAATTAAATTTAAAACATCCATCTAGTTTAATGATTGAAATAAGAAGCATGTACTTAAGACAAAGAATTTGTCCTACACGAATTCAAGAATTAGAAAGAAGTGTAGACATTACACATACAAAAGGAAATATAAAATTAAATTTGTTAACTCAAACAAGTATAAATGAAATAATTGAAGAAGTTAACACCTAGAAAAAAGAGAAAAAATTAAATACGTTTATCTAGCTGGTATACAAATACTATTTAAATCTTTATTCAAAGAAGGAATAGATAGTCCAATTGTTATAAGTTTATTGATGAAAGATTTTATAATGTGAAAGATGCCCATTTAGGGACAGTAGCAGGCAACCTAGCATATAAAAAATTATTTACGTGTTATCCTAAGTATAGCATAGATAAAAAGACAAAAATTTTAATGATGCTTTAAGTCTACATTTTGAATTACTAAAAAGATAAATTTATAAAACCCGGAAATAACGTTATGAGTGTTTATTACTCAGCTTGTTTTCCTTAAGTAATACAAATTATGGTGTGAAATTTATTCAAATAAACCATTTATTGAAATTTCAGAAGAATGTTCAGAAATAAGTCAAATAAGGGAACCCATTTTAAAGAAATCAGTATACCTGATAACTTATAATATAAAATTTGGAAAAGTTCCGAACTTAGAAGAATGAAGCTCTTCAATAATAACATTCCTATAAAATATAAAAATAAGAACTTGTAGTTTCACGGAAGAAGAAGTCTAGATATAAATAAAAGAGATAGAAATACAGCTTTTATTCCTAAACTAAGAAGAAGTACAAGTTATATAGAAGTCAAAAGACATGCACCTACTTTAAGGTAGATAGATGGAGAATACTTTAATGGAATAGAAATGGTCAAAGGATACCATATATATAATTGACACTGGAGCTAGTAATTGTCATATAGCTAAAGATAAATAAAATTTTAATTTAAAATGTGAATCTGTAGAACATACGAATACAAAAATTTTGATGGAACAATTTTCAATGTAACCAAATTGTGGTCGTTCCAGTATATTTAAAAATCATGAATTAAATATACCTGCTATATGGATAGTGAAATGGAAGGGGGGAACATATCATGTTCTCTTAGGAAATTCATTCTTAGAATCTTTAGAAGATTATAAAATAACCAAAGAAGGTTTTGAATTTACCAATGATGGTGAAATCATTTTCTGTCCTAAATTCGAGAATAAATGATAAATGCCAAATGAAATAAAATTTCCTTTATCAGTCTATATCCAAATTGGATTTATGGAGAAATAATATAACCACTTGTGCTCTCTTAGATACTGGATCTGAGATCACGTTAATCAATCTTTCTTATGGAAAGGATGGAACCATATGGAAAAGTCCATGACAATTAAAGGAATCACTGGAAATTCCAGTATAGAAAAATATACTCAAAATTTACCTATTCTATTAGGTAGTAAAATCATAACAGTTAAACGAACTTATGCTTATGATAATCTCGAAGTAGACGTACTTTTAGGAAATGATTTTATACAGCAATTTGCTCAATATGCACAAACTTTGTACATGATCACCTTAAAAACACCTTGTGGTCATCTAGTAAAACTTCCCCGAGAGTTTAAACCATTTAGAGTTCAGCCAGTCAAGCGTGGTGATGAATTAATATGGATCAAGTTAGAAATTAAAGCGTTAAGCTATAAATGTAAACAAGTTGTAAACTGCATAGAAGAAGCAACCTTAACGTTTAGATGAAACTAAGAAGCATGTACTTAAGACAAAGAATTGTCATACACGAATATCAAGAATTAGAAAGAAGTGTAGACATTACACATACAAAAGGAAATCTATAAATTAAATTTGTTAACTCAAACAAGTATAAATGAAATAATGAAGAAGTTTAACACCTAGAAAAAGAGAAAAAATTAAATACGTTTATCTAGCTGGTATACAAACTACTATTTAAATCTTTATTCAAAGAAGGAATAGATAGTCCAATTGTTATAAGTTTATTTGATGAAAGATTTTATAATGTGAAAGATGCCCATTTAGGGACAGTAGAGGCAACCTAGCATATAAAAATTACTATTTACGTGTTATCCTAAGTATAGCATAGATATAAAAGACAAAAATTTAATGATGCTTTAGTCTACATTTTGAATTACTAAAAGATAAATTTGGTAATTTTTATTAATATAAATCCCTAATGGGTTCTAATTGTTCATTACTAGTGTAATACTCATAATAATATTTTTGAAATTCACAAGTATATTCATTTATAAAACACATTTTACAAATGCTTAACTTTGTATAGCCATTTTGGCTCTTAGTTTTCTTTATTTCTTTGATTCTCAAAATCTGTAAAAAAGTCCATTCCTACGAATTCACTACAAATATATGCAGCCATGGTTTCTACTCCATCTCCTATACTTCTATAAAATGCATTAACTATATTTGTTCTTATAAGATTTCTTGTGGTATCTATTATTCCATACCACCAATTTTTAACATTTCCTTTGAAACAAGAATGTAACATTTCATATTTTACTTCCTCTTCTTCTTCATTTGCAAAGTATATAAAAAAGTATTCCATTGACTTTGCCCATTGTTTTAAAGTTTCTTTTGGATCTATTTCACAATCGAGATTCAAATACATACCATTTGGAGGTATTGGTTGTTCTTCATTAATCCTAGGTATAAATTGGCTTGACCAACTTTGTCTTTTAGAGGGTTTATTTCTATAAAGCATTCCAGGCATAGCTTGATCACTTTGTGATGCTCTAGGCCTTATAGGGTTCCTAGATGTGCTTGCTCCTGGATCATTGTATTGTCTTTCAGTTTTTACTTCTGTGGGTCCACCAGTGTGTCCCATAGGTTCATCCATGTAAACTTTAGGGTTTAAATCTAATTCTTGTAAATCAAAAATTAATTCTTCAATTTGATTCTCCATTTGAGCTTGTATCTTCTTTAGATTTAAGTCTTTGGTCAATTTTTGTATTAATCCTTTCTTTTTCCTTGCTGGATGACAAGCTGGATGACAAGTTTTCTCTTTTTAGCTTATTTTATTTCTTCTAAATCTTGCTTAATTTTGGTAGTTGATTATTATAAATCCAATCATCAAAACTTCCTTTTTGGTAGCTTATATTTTCAACAGCAATTGGTTGTTCATTCTTATTTTAATTAGGGCTTTACTTCTTTTTGAAGTTTTATTTTTATTTTTTATTTCTCTTTCTATAAAGATGGTTGTAATTTCTATGTCTACAAGTCTTTTATCTAACTCATCTAACTTTGTTAAAATTCTATCTACTTTTTGATTTATTTGTTCAATAACATTAGATACTATACTAGTCATTTTGTTTTTGGTACGTGGAATTGTTATACCCAAGTGCAGACCATACTACTGCCCATTCGGGTTCAGCTATGGAATTTACGTCTGGGTTTTCCATCCGATATACCTTATTAATCAACATTAATCTTGTGTCCTGGATTAATTGCCTCTTCTATATTGTTTATATCTCTTTTTAATTTATAATTTTTATTTAACAGAAAAAGTGCTGTTTTTGAAGGACCTATTCCTTGCCTTTTAATATATTCTATATTCTTTTCAATTTTTTGTTGAATGTGTTCTTGTACACAGTTGATAACTGTTCTTTTATCATGTTTATTCAATTTATCCATTTTTGGATTTTTTATTTGATTCAGAAGGTTCTCCTTCTATCCAATCTACCTTTCTTTTAAAGGTAAGGTTGTTATACCAGAACGCTTGTTCTGTGGTAGCTTCTAACATTCCAATTATCATTTTTAATTTTAGTTCTATTTCCAAATCTAGTTTTCTTGATTCTAATTGATTTTTTAGCATTATTAATTTACTTTCTAAATTTAGTAAATCTCCGCTATCATCAATTGAGAGCTCATGTAGCGCTCTGATGAAATTATTAATTTTATCATGATTACTCATTTTTTATCTTTTGTTTTACTAGAGACTGTAAATATAATCCTTTCTTGTTCATTAGCTTTTATTATATTATCAATCATTATAATCTTTAATCGGTTTTCTATATTTTCTGGTTTAGAGCTTATTTTATTTCTAAAAACTTTGAGTTTTTTATTTAAATTATTTAGATCATCAATATTTTTTATTTCGAGATCTTCTAAACCTTTTAAAAACTGATAAAGTTTTCTTTTCATTTTAATCAGATTGTATTTCATCTAAAATACTTGGTTCTTGGTTTAAACGCTGTCTAGCAATTAACTGATTTACTTGATTTCGAGTTAATCTAACTCTATTGCCTCTAGGGTCTATAAATCCTGGTACTATACCTTCATCATCAACAGTGTGATGCCTATTTATAGTGTTGTGTACAGTGTGAATAGTATTTTCATCTAAACGAGGCTCTGATACCATGCTTGACGGGGGGTTTATTAGAGTGGACGGGACCACTTTCTCAAAAATATAAACTAATCCATTTTTTAATTTTAAAGATAAAATATTTAAATCTAGTCTTAATTTTGCACGCAATATACCAAATATGTTGATTTCAATGCAAACAATCATCATTTTTGAAGTTAGGTTTCCTGAAGATTCCTAAATCATATGATCATAGAACTGTAAAATAATTCCATACGATATAAAAATAATCTTTTAAGGCCTTACCTCGTCTTCCTGATTAAGCGCACTCTGCTACCATCTACCTCCTGCAGTAACCTTCGTCTTTATGCTATGATGGACGATGTCTAACGGCTTCAACGCCTCTGCAACATATTGTCCTGATTTAGCAAAGCGACTCACTGTATGCTTTTGGTATTTGGTTTTAGAATTACACTCAACTTAGAAATTTGAGTAAAAGAAAAGACTACTTTTATTTATATGCAAATATTTTACATATCTATAAACATAAGATTTACAGGAAGTTCAGTACTCCCTTAGATTACTTTAAAACATTTTCTTAAACATGCTAGCCAAGATAACAAGAAGACTCAAAAACATTTCGAACTCCTTCTTTCATCTTCAGCATCTTCTTATATAGCCTTTAAACTTTCTGTTCAATTGTGGACACTTGTTAATTTTTCATGGTGCCGACAGTTTTCGTTCTACGTGGCATTTTTCTGTGGTGCCGACAGTTTTGTAGGAATCTTCAATTTACACGCGTTGCTTTATGGTGGTCCACCACCTTGTCACTCAACTTTTCTTCTTTTTACATTTCTTAATGCTTTATGAGCTGTTCTCTTTAGTTTTTTCTTTCCACCATCTGATGTTGATGTTGTTGATGTTGATGCTTCAATAATCGACATGCTTCAAGCACTGTTTCTGGGCAACTGGGCCACCTATCTGTGTTTATCTGGATTATCTTTTCTTCGAGTTGTTTACATCTTCTTCCTTCTTCATACGGCATGATAATCATCCATCCTTGCCCTTGTTCATAGGTCTGGTAACCCTTTTCATAAAACTCTTTGAACAGAGTTCCAATAACTTTGATTCCAAGTGCTCTTCTATAGTGCATCCATCGTTTATTGAAGAATGGCACTTTGTAGTCTACATCTGATGCTCTAAGAGAGACTTCTGTTACATACCCCATGGTTATCAAATGAAAAGCTTCATAAATTGTTTGTCCTTCAAATTCAGGACTGATCGAATAAAACCTTAAATATATATTTTCATTATCAGCGAAATCTTTGACTGCATTTTGAAAATCTCTAGGGAGATTAGAAATTTCTTTTAAATTCTTTGACGGATAAAGTCTATCCAGAAATCCATATTCAGCCAATCTTTTTACAAAAATTGGAGAACAATCATGAACACAAGTAAATCTTGGGTAAATACTGTGTTTATCTTGTAAACGGAAATATGCATCTCCTTGTTTTATTTCATAAATAAGCTTTGCAAAATCAAAATACTCCTTTTCCCATGAAGAAAGGGGTTTTTCGATTGAAAACGAAACAGATTTTCTTTTTTGAAAACTCTTTAATTTGTCAGCTTCACTTTGACTTTGACTACTGCTTCCTCCCAAAACAAAAGTTCGGGGTTTTGAAGAATAATCTGGTTTTAGAGATAAATCTTTATTTAAACTTTCTTTTATACCCGAAGGTGGTACCGGCTGTGAGCCTTGAGAATTTATACTTGCTTGAGGCTGCAAGTTGCCTGGAATATACACAGCTTGAGGCTGCTGTTGTGACTGTACATTTGCTTGGGTCTGCAAACTTTCCTGTACATCCTCGTAAGGATCTTGTGAATACCCAGCCAGAACTGGTGTTCCTTGTTCACTCCAGAATTCTTTTGCAAAAGAATCAAAATCTTCTGCATACAAGTCTACAGCTTCAAAAAGCTCATTATATTCATCATTGACAGATGACAGCTTTACTTGAAAATCATTGACTTCTTGAAGAACATTTTGTTTAAAAGTCACAAAATCTTGTTCTATGGCATGCTGTCTTTGTTGTACCTTGAGTAGTTTACTCATGATATTGTTGATCTGGTTGACTAAATTTTTATCCATGTTCTGGATATCTGCTTAAATGATCTGCCAAGAAATTTTCAGATCCTTTAATATGAATAATAGTGAAATTATAGAAACTTAATATCACTTGCCATCTTTGTAACCTTCTATATTGAGGTTCTTGTGGCAATTTATTAAAAATTAAACCTTTTACTTGAGTATTATCAGTTTCGACAACAAATTTTTTAGGTAAAAGAAATAAAGTAAATTTTCTTATTCCTCTAACAATTGCGAGTAACTCCTTTTCATTTGTTGAATAATTTATCTCAGCTTGGTTAAAAGTTCCACTTGAGTATCTACAAATTTCACCAATATCTGTTTTTAACAATGCTGCCCAGTATAGATCAGAAGCATCTGTTTGAACAATTAAATTATCATTTTCATCTGGTAATCTTAACTTTGGCAAATCTCTACATTCTTCTTTTAATTTTTTAACCGCTTCTGTATGTTCTACAGTCCATCCTTTTGTATTATTTTTCTTTAATAATTTTTGTAGAATTGCACGTTTTTTAGATAAGTTTGGAATGAAGCTTTCAGAATAGTTTAGACATCCAAGAAACTTTTGAATCATTTTTTTTTCATCAACTTAATGTCAGGGAATTCTTTGATTTTTTCAGATATATGAGTCTGTAATTTAATTCCATTAGAACTTATAGTTAATCCCAAAAAATCAATTTCACTTTTCTTTATTTCAGCTTTCTTTTGGGATAAAATTATACCATTGGTTTTACATATAATAGAAAATTCCTTTAGATGTTCTATATGTTTTTCATATGTCTCAGAACATATTAGTATGTCATCAACATATACTAACATATGATTGTTATCTTTACAGAAAATCTTATCCATTTTTCTTTGATAGATTTGAGGTGCATTTTTTAATCCAAAAGGCATTACAAGCCATTCATAATGTCCGTTTGGGGTACTGAATGCCGTCAAAGGCACAGATTGTTTAGTTAACTTTATTTGCCAAAAGCCTGATTTACAATCAAATTTAGAGTAATAATTTTTTCCTTTTGCAAGGTTAATTAAAACATTTTTATTGGTATAAAGTATCCATCAAATTGTGTTGCTTTATTTAATTCTTTATAGTTTATAACCATACGGGCTTTTCCTCTTTTTATTTCAGCATGATTCCTAACCATAAAGGCTGGGCTGCTGTGTGGGCTTTTACTAGGCCTTATTAGTTTTAGGTCTAAAAGTTCTTTTATTTGTTTACTAAATTCATCTTTATCTTCTTTATTATAGGTCATAGGTTTAACTCTGATTATGGTAGTTTGATCAATTAATTTAATTTCAGCATATTCTTTTTGAATATTCCATTTTTCTATTGGATTTTCTCCATAATTTTCAGCTATTGCCTTTTTGACATCTTCTATAGTTAAGGTTGCTTCTTCTATGCAGTTTACAACTTGTTTACATTTATAGCTTAACGCTTTAATTTCTAACTTGATCCATATTAATTCATCACCACGCTTGACTGGCTGAACTCTAAATGGTTTAAACTCTCGGGGAAGTTTTACTAGATGACCACAAGGTGTTTTTAAGGTGATCATGTACAAAGTTTGTGCATATTGAGCAAATTGCTGTATAAAATCATTTCCTAAAAGTACGTCTACTTTGAGATTATCATAAGCATAAGTTCGTTTAACTGTTATGATTTTACTACCTAATAGAATAGGTAAATTTTGAGTATATTTTTCTATACTGGAATTTCCAGTGATTCCTTTAATTGTCATGGACTTTTCCATATGGTTCCATCCTTTCCATAAGAAAGATTTGATTAACGTGATCTCAGATCCAGTATCTAAGAGAGCACAAGTGGTTATATTATTCTCCATAAATCCAATTTGGATATAGACTGATAAAGGAAATTTTATTTCATTTGGCATTTATCATTTATTCTCGAATTTTAGGACAGAAAATGATTTCACCATCATTAGTAAATTCAAAACCTTCTTTGGTTATTTTATAATCTTCTAAAGATTCTAAGAATGAATTTCCTAAGAGAACATGATATGTTCCCCCTTCCATTTCACTATCCATATAGCAGGGTATATTTAATTCATGATTTTTAAATATAACTGGAACGACCACAATTTGGTTACATTGAAAAATTGTTCCATCAAAATTTTTGTATTCGTATGTTTCTACAGATTCACATTTTAAATTAAAATTTTTATCTTTAGCTATATGACAATTACTAGCTCCAGTGTCAATTAATATATATGGTCCTTTGACCATTTCTATTCCATTAAAGTATTCTCCATCTATCCTTAAAGTAGGTGCATGTCTTTTGACTTCTATATAACTTGTACTTCTTCTTAGTTTAGGAATGTGGTACCGGGTACGCACGTATTCGGATAGTCCGATAACTGTATTTACTGCCAACATATCCAGGGATCTCTTGGGTCACTTCCTGAAGATTCACCGTTGAGATTTGACTCGAACATAAAATTAATCAGGGATTAATTGTGAAAATGAAAATTAATCTGGGATTAATTACGACAATGAATTAATCTGGGATTAATTAAAAGAGAAAGAATTAATCTGGGATTAATTGCGTCGAGAATTTATCTGGGATTAAATTCATCGAGAAGAGAGAACGCGATTAATTTGGAATTAATCGATAAAATAAATTTAATAGTTAAATTGGATTTTTCTATTTAATTTATTTAAATGGGCTAAAATAATATATAGAAATATATTAATTGAAATTAGATTTCAACGCAGAATTAAAATTGGATTTTAATCCATGCAAATGAATTAATTTAGAATTAATTCGTTAGCGACTTCCGTAATAATTTTGCGAGGCATTATTATTTAATTAAATTGGATTTAATTTCGTCGCAACGAAAAATTCGTTTAATCGGATTAAACGTAATCGAGCCCGAAGTGTGTTGTCTAATCCCACTTGAATTTTGAATTTAATTCGGTGGGACCCACCACTCACATCACTTGTCAAAGGTGATAGTGGTAGTTGGCATAAAGTAAATGGTTTTTTTTTTTACAAAACCACTTGCCTTTAACCAACATGGTTTTTGAAACCATATATAACACACACTTGTTTTGGGAAACAACAACTATTCATTCTCTCCTAAAATTCTCCCAATTGCTGAACACAATAGCTCCTTGGAGGAGAAAATTTTCTTTCAAATTTTGTTCAAGCTAGCACTTAAATGAGTGAATCAAGGTGATAGGGAAACTCACCCGAGAGTTTGGAACTCGATCTCAAGCTCCGAAGCTTCCAACACATCCAACAAAGAAGGAATTTTTGAAATCTCCTCAACTAATCAATGTGAGTATTCCGCAACTCTCTTGATAATTCACACACAAATCACTCTTAGATGATCTTGGCACGATCTAGGAACACTAACAATGGTATTAGAGCGATCTAAGCTTGATTTGAAAATCTAGGGTTCTAAACTTTAATTTGGGAATTTTGTGTTTGGAGCTTGATTTTCTTAAATTGATGGTTTGGTTGAGTTTATATGATGTAGAATTGGATTTATGCATTGTTGGATTCGTGAAATATTGATTAGATCAAAAATCCCCAAATCCTAAGCTTGGCCGAATGCACCCTAGGTTGGATTCATGGGGATTTTTTGAAAATTTAACAATTGGATATGTTAATTGCATGAAATGAATATTAATTGTTGGTTTAATTGGATTGAAATCGGAATTGAATGTTATTTCATGATGATTGTCGTGAATGAAGCATGTTGGAATATATTCATTTTGCCCCAATTTTATGTTTGGACATGAATTTGGGAATTAGGCATGATTAATTGAATTAATTAGTGTTTTGGAAGCATTAGATTAATTAATTAATTATGGTAATTACACTTGAATTGAATTAATTTGTAATTTGGAATAATGAGTAATTTAATTTATTGTATTTGGCTTAATGGGCTTGGTTGGGCCAAGTTTGGTTAGGATAATTGGTTGGATCCAATTGGGCCTAAAACTATTTCCATAAAGTCCAAATATGATAATTAGGCCTTTAAAATTTTAATTGGGCCTAATGGGCCTAAATTGATTTTTGGCATAGGGTGATTCCTAATTGGGCCTTGGCATCTTGAGTTTGACCCATAATTGCCAAAGCCCATGCCTAAAGAATTAATTAAAAGCCCATTGGACTTTAATTGAATAGTATTAGATACTAATTGGGCCTTTGAGACCCGTAAAGATTGGATTTGGAATCCAAGTCTAAAAGGCACTATTGAAAGTGTAATTATTTAATTTGGAATTAAATATGAATTAAATATGAATATAATTTAAATTGGATTTAAAATTGTAGTTCGATATAATTCAAGAATACTTACTTTGAGTATTTATTCTTAAACGAGTTTGACTCGCGCAAATCAAATCGTTGTTTGAACATTGGATGGTCATTAATCAAAAATTAATTAATTGGATTAGATTGATTGATAACATTCTTTGTGTGAATACTTGGATGTATGTATGAATAATGTATATCGAAGGATATTAGAAGGGTGAGGGCAATTTTGGAAATTATTGTAATAATTTAGAATTTATTAAATTGGACCTGCGTGTCCAGTCTATTACCTATTTTATCTTCTTACATATTCCCCTCAATGTAAATGAGGTTTCTTTAGAAGTATTATGTAATTGGGTAGAAGTATGAATAGTGCTAGCGGGAGAGAGGAAAGAGAGAGATTTATTCTAGGAACAAAGTTTGATGTATATCCATCCATATATCATTATTAAATTTTATTCGCGCCTTATTATTCTTTAGAATGCATGCTTAAGGGTGTATGATGAGACCTAATTAAAGATAATAAATTGGTTGCCAATTTACGCAAAAAAACCTCATTTTATATTAAGCGTTTTTCCTTCCATTGAGTGATTCTCTCTCAAGATCCAAGATTGGCATTGGTTTGTTGGCCAAAGTCAAGACCTTTGTCCATGGCGGATGTGTTTGAATCATGAAGGCTTTGTTCCATTTCGTACGCCTTGGGCAAGTTGTGATTAGTTGGCCAAAGTCAAGGTCACTTCTTGTTCATCGGCCTCGATTACGAAGCTTTCCCACTGTCAATGGGTCGCGCTTAACTAGAATCATTAAGCTTGTTGAGCCAAAACCAATGCTTAGTTGATTTAGAGGAAAAATGTTAGGTAATATATCAGATATATTGGATATGTATTTCGGACTTGGATGTCCACATACTGGATCTAGGAATTGGATGTGATCCAATTGATCTTAGAGATCTACCTAGTTAAGTTTCATATAATTTGTTGGCCAAAGTCAAGGTTGTGTGTTATTTAACGGGATCCTAGCCCACTAGGAAACTAGGTTTCCCGAGTACTCCATAGAGGGTTAGAGGCTCGCCGAAAATAGTAGGAGGCAAGTATTAAACTTGCAATTTCTTTTAGATATTTGCCAATACGCGCTCATTTCATTTTTCGTCATTAAAAATTTATATATATATATTAGTTGGACTAATATTAAATTGTTATTTTAATTAAACAGTTGGACTGTATTCAAACTATTTCATTTATAGTTGATTATATAATTGGATTATAGTAATCAATATATTTGAATTTTACCGATCATTTATAGTTGGTTATATAATTGGATTATAGTAATCAATACATTTGAAAATAACCAATCAATAGTAGTTGATTATATAGTTAGACTATAGTAATCATTATATTCGATTGTACCCGGAATTGTTGATTGGATATCTGGACTATAGCAATCATTATAAATGAAAGATTAGCGTCAAAGGACATAATCCCAGGTGAAAAATGTCTTTTACGGCTTTAATTTTCATATTGGGAATAAAACCTCAGGATAGTCGTGAGAGCCGAGAAGTTACTTTATTTGACAGAGTGACATCTCGGGTCTGAGCCCGGAGTTGAGCAAATAGTGGAGTATGAGCTTTGGAAGACTCATGGTGATGATAACTTTAGTGCTCAATCTGTTATGCTTGCTGCAATGATTCCTTAATTTCTTTGTCAGAACTAAGGATTAGATCTTTATAGTATGATATTGAAATTGAAGGATCTTCATAGATCTATTCTTAGATCTTAGAAGTACTAATTGCAATAGAAAAATCTTGAAGAGTTACTGGCTATGCTCAAGGAGACAGTGCCATAGTCTGCAAAAGGGCAAGAAGTGCAAGGAGCATCTTACTTTAACATCCCAGAAGGTCAAGGCTTGGCCGAAGGCTTCTGGGGGTGTGAAGAGAAGGGCAAGGCAAAATCATCACAGTCTTCTGGGAAGACAAATGATATATCCCAAGATGTTTGCCTAAACTGTGGCAAATGAGGTAACTGGAAGCGTGACTGCCGTATGGACAAGGCATACATGAAGGAAATGAAGACGGATAAGGGTCCGGCTTCAGGTATATTTGTTATAAACATGTCCACTGCTGGTTTTAAAATTGGATTTTAGATACTGGATGTGGTACATAAATATATCTACTGATGTGCGGGATCTGCTGATTAGCAGAAGACTGGCTTCAGTTGAGATCGACCTACGAGTTGGAAACGGGACGGGAGTCGCTGTTTTGGCTGTGAGAACCTAAGTTTTGGAACTGCCATTTGGGCATGTACTTAAATTAGGAAACTGTTATAATGTATCTAGTTTGACTATGAACATTATCTCTGTATCTAGTTTAACCTGTTGCGAGTATACCTTTATATTTTAGAACACTAAGTGTTTTGTTTATAAAGATGATATTGAGATAAGCACATTAGATGTGAATAACAGTATTTATATTAGAATATAAATAAATCTCAAACATATAATATGACAAACAAAAGCTCAAACATGAAAATCTGTTGAGACTTAAAAGTGGCATTGTTGTCTGGGACACATTAACAAGACTCGTATATCCACACTTTCGAAGAGTGGATATTAGGACAGATTTGATTCTAATTCAAATGAATTCTACAAATCTAGTTCATTAGGCAAAGTGCCTAAAACACCTTTTACTTGGTAAAAGTATAATTGCCACCGATCTGTCAGCCCTCGTTCATAGTGACGTAAGTGGGCCCATGTCTAGCTAGGCTAGAGGTGGATTTGAATACTTCGTAACCTTTATGGATGTGGCATTGCGTTACGGTTATATGTATCTTATGAAACACAAGTCAAAAACTTTTGAGTAATTCAAAGGGTTTAGACACGAAGTAAGAAAACAGACCGATAAAAGTATTAAAAATATTACGGTTGGACCATAGTGTAAAATTCTTTCATAGTGGACTCCTCCCGAAATACCTCAATTAGACGGTGTGTCCGAACAGAGAAACCGAACTTTATTGGACATCATAAGGTTAATGATGAGTCGCTCTGAGCTACCAATTTTCTTATGAGGATACACATTGAACAGTGTAATACTTATTTTGAATAAGGTTCCATGAAAATCTGTTAGACAGACTTCATATTAGATATGAACAGGAAAGAGACCGGGTTTCTCATTCTTGAAGATTTGGGAATACTGGGCATACGTTAAATGTTTGGATGATACCAAACTAGATCCCAAATCGGATAAGTGTCTATTTGTAGGTTGTCTTAGGGAAACCAAAGTATAGTACTTATACAACTCACAAGAGAACAATGTAATTGTTGCTCTTCATGCGGTTTTCCTAAGAGGAATTCCTATATGTAGTGGTAAATGAGAGGAAAGTAAAACTCGATGAAAATCAGAGTAATACTGTTCCAGGCACCGATTCCATAACGGAACACAAACAATTCATCAGGGATGAAACTGTACCAATAATCTTCAAATACGCAAGAACCGCATTGGTCGGAGAGAGTCAGAAAACAACCTGGGAGGTATGGGTTTCTGATCTCACCTCATGTAGATATTAATCTTATTGAGAAAGAAGAACCTGCTACGTATGAGGAAGTGATACAAGGTATCGACTCTTTTTATGACAAAGTGCCATGAAGTCTGAAATGGATTCCATGTATACCAACTAAGTTTGGACACTGGTTGATGTACCAAAAAGCATTTTGCCTATTGGTACTAAATAAGTCTTCAAGGAAGACATACAGGGATGGGAACATACAAATGTACATAGCTAGGCTTGTACAGAAAGGGTATGGTCAATGATATAGTGTCGACTACGACGAAAGTTTTTCACTTGTTACCATGATTAAATCCATTTGGATAATGCTTGGTAATGCTGTATATTTCATTTATGAATTATGGCACATGAACGTCAAAACCGCTTTCCTTAACGGAAACCTTATGGAGGATATTTACAACATCTTGACGGTTTTGTTGTGCCAAAACATGCAAACAAGGTTTGCAAGTTAAAATATATGAGTAGTGAGTTCATGGATTATATGAAAGAGAATGGGATTCTCGCTCAATATACTCCTCCAGGTACTCCACAACACAATGAAGTGTCTGAGAGAAGAAATCAGACTTTATTGGATATGGTCTGATCAATGTTGAGTTTTACAGATTTGCCCTATTACTTATGGGGCTACTCTCTTTTAACAACTGCACATCTTTTGAATAAGATTCCTTCAAAAGTTGTTCCTACGACTCTGTATGAGATATGGACCGGTAGGAGACCAAATCTTATTTATATTAAGGTTTTGGGGTTGTCCTGCCTATGTCAGGATGACTCACCAGGATAAGCTTTCACCTTGAGGGCAAACGTTTAGGTTTGTTGGATATCCTTCGAACACGAGAGGATATCTACTCTATGATACCGAGCATCGAAATTTTTTCGTAGCTCGCTTCGCAAGATTTCTAGAAGTAGAATTTTTGTCAGAAGGTGGTAATCATAGACAGGTTGAACTTGATGAAGTCCAACCTGAAAACAACGAACCAACGAAGGAACTTGAAGTTCAAGTAGATGAAAAACCTTCAACACACACACTCCGTAGGTCACAAAGGGTATCTAGACCTCCTGAACGCTTGTATTTGATACAAGAAAATAGTCTAGATGTTCTCTTAGTTGAAGAGACTGATCCTTTTAAAAGAAAAAGACATACTTGAACCGAAGACTCCTCCAGTCCTCCCTCCAATCTACAAGTTTTTCTCGAACTCAACAAGCTCTTCCATATTCCAAAGAGCCACCCAAGTGTGTGGCCTCCAAAGGTGCACCTACCAAAGCCAAAACTCAACGGCAAGACTACTGCTTGAGTGCACGGGTATTTTGCCCTTGGTGCTAGCCTAGGCAAATACCTCAAAACTTTTAACTCGAGCTTCCTCTAGTCAATTAGACTTAAGGATCCTCAAAATCAGTGGCTTACTCTTAAACTTTAGAGTTGCTCACTTATATAAACCCAAGATATGAAAGGTTTGGTGCAAAAAATTTGTAATGAATTCATTGGGTTTATATAGGTGCTCGAAAGACAACAAAATTAATTAAGAATCCGATGTGGGATAAATGCTACTTTAATCTTACCCATTGGATCTTAATTTAGTGGTTTAATGAGATTATGAAACCCTAATAAGAGTTTAGGTCGAATTGGAATTCAAAACAAATAACAAATAAAAAAAAATTACTATTCATGTTACTATTTATTTATTTATTCCAATTCCCAAAGTGCCCCTATCGTCATTCACCAATCCCTAAGCCACTATGGAACCTCATAAATGATATGTTCAATAATTAAATACATTGAACCATTTATGAACAATTCCTGCAGCAATCATATATTCTGTTAAATTTATATGGTGCACTGTTAACCATTGATTTCGACTTTGTTGTGTGTGACCTTTTGGGTTCCCCTCAAGTTTGACATTAAATGAATCGTGATAATTTAATTGAACATAAATTATCCTCTGATCAGATGGTCATTCGATTTCAATGACCAAGGTTGACATCTAGCAATATGCCAAGGCCCCCAAATAAGAAGGAAAGATATATATACCCATTTTGTATGCGATTTACATATGATACAGTCCCTCGCCTCACTGTATCCCCACTGTTTGACCTAGGGTATGGAAAGTGTCTACCCATATAGTCAAAAGTATGATGTTGATAGTGTCATGAATCGTGCTAACCCCAGAATCTCACATGATTCTTCCGCTGCGGCCACAGTCTCAAGTACTGATCACACATATCAATCCGTGAACTGGAATACTACTCTTATAAGAAAATATTATCCGAGAGAGTGGCGATTCTCTGTTATATCTTTACAAACTTCATGTGTTTCAACAAATGACCCAATATTCTATTAGCGATCTCTTAAATAACACTTAGAACTGATTTCTACAGTGTACCACGGGCCCATGGATTTAACAGATTGCTAACTCCATAATGGATACTTATGCTCTATACACAGAATTGACGGATCCTATCTTGATACGCACAGGATATCCTGAGGATCAATCCACACCCTACGAACAAGCGGAGGTCTGATCTAAATAGATCGGTGACGTGACTGCCATCAAAGTATGAATGATACCTCATACATCTATAGTGGTACCTCAAGTCGGAGGATCACTATGCTCACTCAATCTGAGAAGATTCTTATTGACGTTGGTGTACCATCTATTAAGAATCTTCGGCGAGTCGTTAAGTGTTTATTTGATATAAACACCTACATGTCTATATGATTCTCCCGAGACTCATGGTTCATTGAGAAACCATTGGAATCTAATATTCCAATATATGAAACGTACCGATCTCAACGGGTTTACTTACTGACCAAGTAATTATAAATCTTGACCATGAACATTTAAAGAATGATACTGTTATGATACTGCTCAATGTCAATTACGACGCTTTTACAATTGTATCATAACCAATCACTCTAGGGTCATTTACGTCTTTACCATATAATAAAAGAATTCATATTATAGAAACTGTTTATTTTATTCATTAATAAAATATATACAAAAGTATTTACAAGGCAATAGATAAGAAATTGGCGCTCAGAGCACCAACCCTAACAAAATCTCCCACTTGCTCTAGTACCAATATCGATTGTATCTAATACCTATCAACTCCATATATTTATCAAATAACTTCGGAGGTATAGCCTTCATGAGCGGGTCTGTTAAATTATCTTCATTGGAACTTTGCACACCACAATGTCACCTCGTGACACAATCTCTCAAATAATGTGGTACTTTTGTTCCATATACTTCGATTTCTGATCCGCCCTGGGTTCCTTTGCTTGCGCAATGGCACTAGTATTATCATAGTATAATGGAATTAGATTCTCGATACTCAGGACAACTCCCAGTTATGTGATAAACTTCTTAAGCCAAACAACTTCTTTTGCAGCTTCAGAAGTAGCAATATATTCCGCCTCTGTGGTGGAATCAGCTGTAGTCCCATGTTTGGAACTTTTCCAACAAACTGCACCTCTGTTAAGGGTAAATACGAATCCTGATGTAGACTTTCTATCATCGTGATCCGATTGGAAATCAGAATCCGTATACCCATTAACCTGCAGTTCATTTCATCCATATATGATAAACTTATCCTTAGTGCCTTTAAGATACTTCAGGATATATTTAACAGCCATTCAATGTTCATTTCCTGGATTGGACTGATATCTACTGGTTACACTAACCGCGTAGCTAATATCAGGCCTCGTACATAACATGTCATACATTATTCTACCCAAACATGAAGCATAAGGCAGATTAGACATTCTAATCTTCTAATCTTCTGTTTGCGGACACATCTTCTTCGTAAGATGAATGCCATGTCTGAACGGTATATTTGCTGTCTTACAGTTAGCAAAATTGTACCATTCTAAGATCTTATCTATGTACGTCGATTGAGATAGCCCAATAAACTTCCTTTCTCTATCCATATAGAGTTTTATACCCAAGATATAAGAAGCTTCACCCAGGTCCTTCATGGAGAAATTATTACAGAGGTAAGCTTTGACACCTTTCATCATTCCTATATCATTCCCAATGATTAGGATGTCATCAACATTGAGAACAAAAAATACTATCATACTCCCACTGGCCTTCTGGTACACACATGATTCTTCTGTATTCTTAAGAAAACCAGACAATCTAATAATCTCGTTGAATCGAAGATTCCAACTTCACGGAGCTTGTTTAAGTCCATAAATGGACTTTTTAAGCTTACAAACCATGCCTGAGGTTTCGCTGGATACAAAACCTCCGGCTGTTCCATATAGATTTCTTCGTCAAGAAACTCATTTATAAAAGCCGTTTTGACATCCATTTTCCAGAACTCTTAATCATGGTAAGCAGCAATAGACAATAAAATCCTTATAGACTTTAGCATCGTAACTGGTGAAAAAGTTTCATCGTAGTCGACACCATGTCGCTGCGTGTAACCTTTGGTTACCAGTCTGGCCTTAAAGGTTTCAACCTTTCCGTCAGGCCCACGCTTCCTCTTGTAAACCCATTTACTGCCGATAGGAACAATTTCTTCAGGAAGCGGAACCAAGTCCCAAACTTGATTCTGATGCATAGAGTCTAACTTTGATTCCATGGCCTCTTGCCACTTCGCGGAGTTGATGTCCAACATCACTTCTCTATAGGTGTAAGGGTCAGTCTCTTCAATTAAGAGAACATCTAGACTCTTTTCTTGTATCAAATACAAGCGTTCAGGAGGTATAGACACCTTTTGGGAACTACGAAGTGTGTGTGTGTTGAAGGCTCTTCATCTATTTGAACTTCAGGTTCCTCCACTGGTTCATTGGTTCCAGGTTGTACTTCATCAAGTTCAACCTGTCTATGATCACCTTCTTCAGATAAAAATTCTACTTCTAGAAATTTTGCGAAGCGAGCTACAAACACATTTTGATGCACGGTATCATAAAATAAATATCCTTTCATATTTGAAGGATATCCAACAAACCTAAACTTTTGCCCTCGAGGCAAAAGCTTATATGGCTGAGCCATCCTGACATAGGCAGGACAGCCCCAAATCTTAACATAATTAAGATTCACTTTCCTACCAGTCCATATCTCATATGGAGTTGTAGGAACAGCCTTGGAATGAATCTTATTCAGAAGATGGGCAGCAGTTAAAAGAACATAACCCCATAAATAATAGGGAAAATATGTAAAACTCAAAATCGATCGAACCATATCCAATAAAGTCTGATTTCTCCTTTAGTACACTCCATTGTGCTGTGGAGTACCCAGATGAGTATATTGAGCGAGAATCCCATTCTCCTTTAAATAATCGGTGAACTCACGACTCATATATTCACCCCATCGATCAGATCGTAGACAATTAATATTTTTATCAATCTATTTTTCTATATCATTTCGGAATTCTTTGAACTTTTCAAAGATTTCTGAATTCTATTTCATCAAATACACATATCCATACCGTGACAGATCATCGGTAAAGGTAACGAATTAGGAAAAACCACTGTGAGCAGTATGACTTATGGGACTACATACATCGGAATGTATTAGTTCCAATAAGTCAGTGGCTCAATGTCCTACATCCGAAAATGGGGCTTTGGTCAATGTCCTACTTCAGTCATATGGAGATGATGATCACACATGATACGGAACTAGTACTCTTTAGCACTGCAGTCATCGGGATAATATGACTAGGTCATGATTATCCGATTATAGAGACTAGTTACCAGAGATCCGATATATACTTCGTACGGGGCAGACACAATTCCAGCCCTAGGCCTAACATGTGATATCGATACTGGATCGTAATACGCAATACTACGTATACTACGCCTTACAAAGATCTTGTATTCCACAGAGAATATTTCTGGAGAATTGGGTAGGCACGGTGCTTTGCTAGAAGCCAACCATGTCTTGTAAATCGGTAAAAACGTGGTACCGGGTACACACGTATTCGAATAGTCCGATAACCGTATTTACTGCCAACATATCCAGGGATCTATTGGGTCGCTTCCCGAAGATTCACCGTTGAGATTTGACTCGAACAAAAAATTAATCTGGGATTAATTATGAAAGGGAAAATTAATCTGAGATTAATTACGACAATGAATTAATCTGGGATTAATTACGACAATGAATTAATCTGGGATTAATTAAAAGAGAAAGAATTAATCTAGGATTAATTGCGTTGAGAATTTATCTGGGATTAAATTCGTCGAGAAGAGAGAACGCGATTAATTTGGAATTAATCGGTAAAATAAATTTAATAGTTAAATTGGATTTTTCTATTTAATTTATTTAAATGGGCTAAAATAATATATAAGATATATTAATTGAAATTAGATTTCAACGCGGAATTAAAATTGGATTTTAATTCATGCGAACGAATTAATTTAGAATTAATTCGTTAGCGACTTCCGTAATATTTTTGCGAGGCATTATTATTTAATTAAATTGGATTTAATTTTGTCGCAACGGAAAATTCGTTTAATCGGATTAAACGTAATCGAGCCCGAAATGTGTTGTCTAATTCCACTTGAATTTTGAATTTAATTGGGTGGGACCCACCACTCACATCACTTGTCAAAGGTGATGGTGGTAGTTGGCATAAAGTAAATGGTGTTTTTTTACAAAACCATTTGCCTTTAACCAACTTGGTTTTTGAAACCATATATAACACACTTGTTTTTGCAAACAACAACTATTCATTCTCTCCTAAAATTCTCCCAATTGCCGAACACAATAGCTCATTGGAGGAGAAAATTTTCTTTCAAATTTTGTTCAAGCTAGCACTTAAAGGAGTGAATCAAGGTGATATGGAAACTCACCCGAGAGTTTGGAACTCGATCTCAAGCTCCGAAGCTTCCAACACATCCAACAAAGAAGGAATTTTTGAAATCTCCTCAACCAATCAATGTAAGTATTCCGCAACTCTCTTGATAATTCACACACAAATCACTCTTAGACGATCTTGGCATGTTCTAGGAACACTAAGAGTTGCATGAGATACAATTGATAATAGTTGTCCACCTCTCGAATTTACAATGGTCAATATTGCTAAAGCGTGAGACTTTTGTAAATGTCAAGAAGGATCTACTTCTCATTGTGAGATTTAAGAGTTAAATTTTCGTATTTTTGTTTGTAGAGATTATGAAGAATATGTATGACAATGCGAGAGCACTTTATAGAAAAAGTAATTTCATACTCTATTTAGTGTTTTTATCATGATATTTAAATATTATTATCCCTTAATTTTGTTTTATCTTGTGTAGACAGAATGTCTGTTTCAAACCCGCTTTCGCGTATACTTGATACGCATAGGCTCCAGGGTGCTGTTAATTATAATATTTGGCTCATGAATCTCAAAATTCTCTGTCAAGCGGAGCAACTTGAATATGTTCTAGATCTCCCAATGCCCGCAATGGTGTCAGATGATGCTTTAGATAAGGAACATGAGACGTTCAAAAGATGGAAGGATGATGATCGGAAAGTCCAGTCATACATCTTAAGATCTATGGTGCCGAAACTACAGAGGAAGTATATGTCGATGCCTGATTCTGGATCCATCTTGTTGCATTTGAAGAAACTATTCAGTGATCGACCACAAGTAGAGATGTGACCGGCGTAAACACACACATATAACGCAAGCGCACGTATCGTTCAAGTAGTATAAAAAATATCGATCCCACGAGGACTTAATACCTAATCTATTAATTTTATGAGGTCAAATGATTACTAGTATCTAACAGGTTGATTGATTGATATGAAATGGTGAAGATTTTAAATTTAAAAACAAGTAAATAAAATTGTTTGAAAGTAGGTTTAAGAAAATTCAATATTAAAAACTATCTAGGGTTGTGAATCTTTCTAATATCTTTTAAAAGATGAAGTGGTTAATTTATTTTTGTGTAATAAATCGGTTTACTAACCTGAAATACTAAATTATGCGAAAGCCTCTGTCGATGGTCAGACGCAAATACCCAGTTTAACCCAATTGAACCATATGTCTATGTCAACCAAATTATCTGGATTCATTAAGTTTAAGTTCCAATTATGGCTACCCCCGCCCGACAGGTATATGTCTATCCTATTAGGAAATCTATTAAAGGGTTATCTATCCTCAAGGAAGATCGTGAGTTATTAAGTCTAAGGCTGAAACCTAAAATCTTTATGCCTAGTTCATTTTAGATTAACCAGATCAATCTTATTAGTGGCCAATTAACAAGACGCATTAGGCTTAAGACTTAATAAGTAAACCTATAAATTACCCAAACTATAAAATAACCCCTTATAAACCGGTGATATTAAAAGTCATCACAACCCCAGATAACTAATTTAGTTACAACACATAACTAGGGCTTTAAAAGACATAAAGTAAAAATACTGAAAAGTAATTGCGGTAAAGTAAAAGCTGAAAAGTAAATTGCAATAAAATAAAATGCTAAGGTAAAAGGATCAACTTTTACTATTTACTAATTTAGATATCTCCCTTAATATAATATTTAACTTGTGATTATTTTACCAACCAGCCATATAGGCGGTAACCTAATTAAGTCAAATTAAGTCCATCCAGCCATAAAGGCGGAACCAAAATAAACCTGCCATATAGGAAGTAAGAAAATTTAATTACCAACCGACCAATCTGGCGGTATCCTTGATTAGTCAGGTTTAAACCAGATTAAAATGAATTACCAACCGACCAATCTGGCGGTATCTTTTTTAAGTCAAATTTTAAATAATGAATATATTATATTTAAGGGAGATTAATCTAAATAGCAACAGTAAAAGAATTACCTTTCACCCTAGCTGGGGGAAGTTACCTAATCATGGTGAATAGTAAAAACTGTAAAAAGTAAAGAAAGTAAATTACTATTATTACAGAACATAATTAAAATTAATTACAAAACTAAAATTTAAAAGAAAGTAAGAAGAGAACTCATTGTTTACATCAGAGAATTAAGAGAGAATGGTACATTTGAAACTGAAACCTCGAGCTCAATTTATAGGCATGGATAAGCTTTGGGCGTCGCGACGCCAACCACTTTTGACATGGCTTGCTGAGGTGATGACACGTGGCGATTCTGGATAAGGAGATAAGGCGACACGTGGCAAGGCAGCTGAGATCTCAATTATTGCGACACGTGGCGGCTTATGATTGGTCGGCTCAGATTCTTATGCGCCACGTGTTGATTTCGGATAAGTGAGCCAATAATAGATCCTGATGTGGCACTGACGTGGCGACACGTGGCGAAATGGACTGTCGACACCATATGATTGTGACGCGTGGCACGTTGTGATTGGTTGATGATGACGTGGCACTTTGACTCAGTCAATTGGTGATGTGGATGATGACGTGGCGGTGATGTGGACTGACACGTGGCACACGTGGCAATGGTGATTGTCGGCACCGTAGGATGATGACACGTGGCACGACGCACGTTAGCAAATTAGCTGTGATGGTGACACATGGCACGGTGCACGTTAGTAAATTCAAACTTCTTTGATTCTGACTTGTGGACCCGGCGCACGTTAGCATGGACTTGGTACGCGTTAGGCGCCGCGACACGCCAAAATTACCAAAATGACCTTTTTCCAATTTTCACTGTTTTGGTCCAAATCACCTTCAGAATTTCCTGAAACTTTATTTATCTACAAAATAACACAAAACACATCAAAATATTCACAAGACTCAAGAAACTATACAAAATATTAGGTTAAATGAGTGGGAAATAATGATATGATTACCACTCATCACACCCCCAAACCTAACATTTTGCTAGTCCTCGAGCAAAACACATAATAAAATAACATAAACATCTTTAAAATTAAATTTAACTAAGCCACTTTCGTAGGGATCACGGTTGCATTTAGCGTATGCAACAAGCCTTTAAACCCCTAGGTGTCCCTAGTGGACGAGTTGTAGTCTCGTGATGGTTTACAGCAATAATACCCACAAACATTTAACAAAAGTAAAAAGGTAGTAAAACTAATGCACACAAAAGTAAAAAGACAAGCGAAAAGAGAATAAAGAAGTTAGTGACTAATTAGGTGAAACTTCTACTCCAAGTTACTAGTTGTTTTCTTTCTTTCTAGATTACTGAATAAGTAAATTCTCCGATTATATTTACCATTCTCCATATAGACAGCCAACAAAATATTAAACAACTCATTTTTGCCCACAACAGTCATAAGTGCAGTTGATAAGAGAATAATATTTTTGTCCTAAAGTTTTATCAGAATTCACAACTTTTTGTAGCAATGGAATAACTTTTCTGATTTTTCTGATTTTTTCTTTGATTTTCGATTTTTTTTATTTATATACAATACATTCCATCTATGTAGCGAGTGTTGGGTCGGTGGCTCCCAAACCAGTTGCTTTAGGGCACCAGGTGTTAAGACACCCCTACGGACTTAATTACTCAGACTTCAGATATATATTTTTTGCAGCATCTTTGATCCATGTAGCGAGCTTTGGGCCAGTGACTCCCAAACCAGTTGGCTTTAGGGCACTAGGTGTTAAAACACCCTTACAGACTTAATAACTCGGATCTCAGAATTTTTTTTTACTCCATCACTTTCTGAGATGCTTCCTCCAATTAAATTAGAGCACTGAATATTACAAACTTTTCAATTATAGCTCATTTCTATATGTTTCCATGTATGTTGATAATATCTGTCAGCTGAGCATATGAAGATCCATTTTAGTTAGTTTTATGGAGAATTCACAAATTAAATAATTCAAAAGGAAATAAACAAACATTAACTTGTTCCGAAATAGGTTTGAGATACGTCTCAGGAGTGGAAACTCCTTACACAGCTATCTCTCAAAATTCACCTTTTTAGTCAAAATAAAAAAAAAAAACAAAAACAAAAACACAAAATGTTTTTGTAATTTTTGAAAATTTTCAATTTTTTTGTATTTTTCGAAAAAGTTTTGGACTAAAAATAAAAACAACACATAAACTAAAAACAAGGTATTGATCAACTAATTCCCCCCCAAACCTAAATGAGACATTGTCCCCAATGTCTTAAACAGTAGAAGAAGAGTTTAGAAGATAATACCTGGTTAGCTGAAATTATACAGGAAATTAAAGGTTAAGATCCAGATTAATCTGACGCCTCTTACCACGATCGTCCTTGGACCACTTTATCTTTGAAAGGATAGGGTCAACTTGTGGTTCATAGGCTAAGAGTTGGTCTAATAGATCCGAAGCAGTTCTGGCAGTAAGTAAATAGAGTTCTTTTAAAGGTTTTGACACGAACCCATTTCTCCGAGCATCATCAAGAAACACACAAAGAAAATCATAAAATCCTTCAACGTTGTACAGTCCAAGCAGTTTCTGGTGTATGTTCAGGTTCGCCAAGATAGCACTATAAAAATTTCCTCCAATGTGCCCAAGCCACCTAGCAAAGCAATAAAAGCATCAGCACGATTAATCATTTCCACTAGTCGCTCGGACATACCCGGCACAATAAGTTCCTCTCTGTTTGATGGTCCAATAAGATTTGCCTCTGCCAAGGGTTTTGGGATGATTCCCAAAATGTGACTGCCTCCTTCCTGTACGGCCTTTGAAACGATCCCCATAAGTCCAAGATTGCCTCCGCCATATACTAAGTGCATATTCCTTGCAGCTAAGACTCGACCCAATTCATGTGCTGCTTCTACGTATTGTGGCTTAACACCAACACTAGTACTGCAAAAACACACAGATGTTTTCAACTCGTCTTCTTGAAGTGGCTTCCATGTTTTACTATGGAATTCTTCAAAAGTGCAATGATGAGTTGAATTTATAACACCTGAAAAGGGTGAGTAAAATAATAGCACTAGTACCTGCCAAATGACAATTATTAGTTAATAATAATAATCGATGATAGTAAAAAAGGTATGGATCCTGTCAGAGAAAATAAAAGAAAACAACAAAACAAATTACAATTTTTAGGAAAAGACAAAGAGATATAATATGTACAAGAAAATTAGCGGCTTGATTCACGTCTATGCGTCAGGGACAAGCTTCCCATCCAAATTTCTTATAAATTGGCAAACAGGGTCTTTTTGAGTCAGATTCCCAAGACTTAACTGTTGTCTTTCTTTTTGGAATTGTGTATGTAATCTGCGAATTTCGTGATACACAAATCCACATGGATGCGTCTCAAGAGTTTTAGTTATGTCATCCAAAGACTCCTTACTCAAGCCATCCCTAATGAAATTAATCTTATCTTCGCGGTTATCAGACACCATTCCTAAAGAACGACAACGAGTATCACAAAACATACGAGCACATTTATAAGAAACACACATTCTTTTGGCTATTCTCTTTTTAGCATAGGTGCTCCTTCCTAAACCAGGCAGATGTGAAATAAAGGGTCAGAAGACTCACCTGCCAATCAAACCAGTGCTTCAATTACCCAACAAATATCATTTGGAATACCTTTGATCATCAGTAACCTCATCCGTTCCAAGCGAGATTTGTAGACTTTCATAAGAGATTTTTGAGGGAGAGAAGGAAATTGCTTGCGAAGATTTGCGAGAGCTTCCTCCATTGTGAAATGTCTTAATCTGCAAAAACTAAACACACAAAATTAAATCACACCAAATCACAATATATACAAAAATTGCATGGGTTGCCTCCCTGCGAGCGCTAAGTTTAAAGTCGTCAGCTAGACTTGACTTCTCGATCGTTAGCTGGATCTGAAAGTGTGACACTTTCTTTTTGTCGCTCAAACGATTCTCCCCATTAGTGCTTAACATGCCTATTTTTAACCTTGAATGTTTTGTTGGAGTCAGGATCATGTATCTCAACGGCTCTATCTGGTAAAACTTTGGTGATCACAAATGGACCTGACCACCGTGATTTTGGCTTCCATGGGAAGAATTTCACCCTTGATTTGTTTAACAGTACCTTCTTCTGCCCTGGTTCCAGTTGTATGCGCACTAACTTCTCATCATGTTTTTTCCTTGCCTTTTCTTTGTACAATTTGGCATCCTCAAAATGCTGATTGTGAAATTCCTCCAATTCGTTGAGCTGGTGGAACATTTCTCTTCTGTTGCTTGTAGTGCAAGAATTGGCTCTTTCAGTGCAAAAGACGCTTTATCTTCAGGCTCCACAGGCAATTGACATGTTTTAAGTTTGTCAGTATAACTTTGCATTGCATTGGAGTTCTGAATGGTACTGTGTATCACATCAAGTCTGAAACATTCCTCATTCTTTTCATCATCTGGGAAATTCATGGCCTTGAAAACATTGAATGTTACCTATTGGTCCTGTACCCTCATGGTTAATTCTCCTTTTTGTACATCAATAATGGTTCGACCTGTAGCCAAGAATGGTCTCCCGAGGATGATTGGCACGTCTGCGTCTTCCTCCATATCAAGGACAATAAAATCTACTGGGAAAATGAATTTGTCAACCTTGACCAGCACATCCTCACTACACCTCTTGGAAATACGAGCGTTCTATCAGCAAGTTGTAGAGACTGAAGTGGGCATTATTTCTCCAATCTGCAGTACCTGAAAATAGAAAAAGGCATCAAGTTAACACTCACACCTAAATCACATAAAGTCATACCAAAGTTATGTTCTCCTATGATGCAAGGAATGGTGAAACTGCCATGATCTTTCAACTTTGGGGGAAGCTTCCTCTGAATGATGGCGCTGGATTCTTCTGTCAATGCTACTGTCTCGTAATCTCCCAATCTCCATTTTCGTGAAAGAATGTCTTTCATGAATTTTCATAGCTGGGCATTTGTTCCAAGGCTTCTGCAAATGGAATGTTGATGTGCAGCTTTTTGAACACCTCCAGGAAACGAGCAAACTGCTTGTCCGGTTTGTTTTTCTGAAGACGCTGAGGAAAAGGTGGAGGTGAAGTGATCTGTTCTTTTTCCTTTGCTTCTTTTTCCTCCGTCTGTTGCCCTGTTTCTTTTGAAACTTCCTCATCAGTTGTTTTGGCTCCAACATCTTTGTTGATTTCAGTACCACTTTTTAACATGATGGCATGACACTGCTCTTTCCCTATGTTCCTTGGATTTGGTTCTGTGTTGCTGGGAAGATTACCTGGCGGTCTGTAACTCTGAGCATTGGCCAGTTGTCCGATTTGATTCTCCAGTGCTTTGATGGAAGCAAATTGGCTCTGAAAGATAGCATCATATGCTCCTTGTTGCTTTTTGAACATCTCTGCAACCCATTCTTTCATTTCTGGTTCTTTTTCATGTTCCTGACCTTTGTTCTATTGTTGAAATCCTAGTGGTGGATGATAGTTTTGCTGTTGGAATCCAGGTGGTGGATTGTTCTTTTGTCATGAATTGTTGTTCCATGAAAAATTGGGATGATTCCTCCACCCTAGGTTGTAGGTGTTGGAATATGGATTGTTCCCATATCTGTTGAAATTGTTGACAAAATTCACCGTCTCTTTAAGTTAGTTCGGCTCTGGTGCTCCTCCATATGGTGAACTTGTGGATCCAGTGGTAAGAGTCTCCATGAATTTGCATATCTGATCCGGCTTGGCGTTGACTGCTGTATTGGCTCCACTTTCGTAAATTCCTACAATTCTTTGGATCATGCTCCTTTCTGTTGGCCACAAGGAATTGTTGTTGGTCATTTCTTCGATTAAGTCACAGGCTTGATCTTCTCATTTCGCCATTAAAGCTCCTCCAGCAGCAGCAGCATCGATTGTGGTTCTCATTATTCCAGAAAGTCCATTATAGAATGTTTGGACTTGAAGCCATTTTGGAATCTCATGGTGATGACATTTTCGAAGAAAATCTTTGTACCTTTCCCAAGTTCGTAGAGAGTTTATGAGTCTTGTTGTACAAAGGATGTGATGTCATTCCTCAGCTTTCCAGTTCTGGCTGGTGGAAAGTACTTTGCAAGAAATTTGGTGGCTAAAGTGTTCCAAGTTGTGATGGAACCTGCTGGTAGTGAATGTAGCCAAGCTTTAGCTCTGTCCTTCAAGGAGTGTGGAAAAACACGCAGTCTCATTGCTTCTTCAGCTTCTCGGTTGTAATTGAAAGTGCCGCAAACTTCCAGGAAATTGCTGATGTGGGCATTAGGATCTTCAGTTGCATTTCCCCCAAACTATACTGACTGCTGAATCATCTGAATGCATGTTTTGATGTCACTCGCATTTGCTGGTAAGAGAGGAAGTACAATACATGAAATGAGTTTGTCAACCACCGAAATGGTTCTGTCTCGAATGGGAATCGGTAGTGCAACATTCAAAGGTTCAAGTTCCATGTTGACTAAAGCTTCTTGGCCTTCTCGCCTTTCCCTTCTCAACTGTCTGATGGTTCTTTCAATTTCCGGGTCAAGCGGTCGAAGTTCAAAGCTTCTGGTTCGTCTCATGAAGTTTCTGAGAACCTGAACCACAAGAAAACAAAAACAATAAGTAAAAAGAAATTCGATACAAGTAAGGTATCTAACCTTAAAACTAATAGTGAAAGATAAATAAGTCTCCGGCAACGGCGCCAAAAACTTGACCGGCGTAAACACACACGTATAACGCAAGGGCACGTATCGTTCAAGTAGTATAAAAAATATCGATCCCACGAGGACTTAAACCTAATCTATTAATTTTATGAGGTCAAATGATTACTAGTATCTAACAGGTTGATTGATTGATATGAAATGGTGAAGATTTTAATTTAAAAACAAGTAAATAAAATTGTTTGAAAGTAGGTTTAAGAAAATTCAATATTAAAAACTATCTAGGGTTGTGAATCTTTCTAATATCTTTTAAAAGATGAAGTGGTTAATTTATTTTTGTGTAATAAATCGGTTTACTAACCTGCTGAAACACTAAATTATGCGAAAGACTCTGTCGATGGTCAGACGCAAATACCCAGTTTAACCCAATTGAACCATATGTCTATGTCAACCAAATTATCTGGATTCATTAAGTTTAAGTTCCAATTATGGCTACACCCGCCCGACAGGTATATGTCTATCCTGTAAGAAAATCTATTAAGGGTTATCTATCCTCAATGAAGATCGTGGGTTATTAAGTCTAAGGCTGAAACCTAAAATCCCTATGTCTAGTTCATTTTAGATTTACCAGATCAATCTTATTAGTGGCCAATTAACAAGACGCAATAGGCTTAAGACTAATAAGTAAACTGGTGATATTAAAATCATCACAACCCCAGATAACTAATTTAGTTACAACACATAACTAGGGCTTTAAAAGACATAAAGTAAAAATACTGAAAAGTAATTGCGGTAAAGTAAAAGCTGAAAAGTAAATTGCAATAAATTAAAATGCTAAGGTAAAAAGATCAACTTTTACTATTTACTGATTTAGATATCTCCCTTAATATAATATATTAACTTGTGATTATTTTACCAACCAGCCATATAGGCGGTAACCTGATTAAGTCAAATTAAGCTCATCCAGCCATAAAGGTGGAACCAAAATAAACCTGCCATATAGGTGGTAAGAAAATTTAATTACCAACAGACCAATCTAGCGGTATCCTTGATTAGTCAGGTTTAAACCATATTAAAATGAATTACCAACCGACCAATCTGGCGGTATCATTTTTAAGTCAAATTTTAAATAGTGAATATATTATATTTAAGGGAGATTAATCTAAATAGCAACAGTAAAATAATTACCTTTCACCCTAGCTGGGGGAAGTTACCTCATCATGGTGAATAGTAAAAACTGTAAAAAGTAAAGAAGGTAAATCACTATTATTACAGAACGTAATTAAAATTAATTACAAAATTAAAATTTAAAAGAAATTAAAAGAGAACTCCCTATTTACATCAGAGAATTCAGAGAGAATGATACATTTGAAACTGAAACCTCGAGCTCAATTTATAGGTGCAGATAAGCTTTGGGCGTCTCGACGCCAAAGACATGGCTTGCTGAGGTAATGACACGTGGTGATTCTGGATAAGGAGATAAGGCGACAAGTGGCAAGGCGGCTGAGATCTAAATTATTATGACACGTGGCAGCTTCTGATTGGTCGGCTCAGATTCTTATCCGCCACGTGTCGATTTCGGATAAGTGAGCCAATAATAGATGCTGACATGGCGATGACGTGGCACTTTGACTCAGTCAACTTGTGATGTGATGATGATGATGTGACGGTGATGTGAGTGACATATGGCACACGTGGCAATGGTGATTGTCGGCACCGTAGGATGATGACACGTGGCACGACACACGTTAGCAAACTCAAACTTCTATGATTCTGACTTGTGGACCCGGCGCATGTTAGCATGGACTTGGTGCACGTTAGGCGTCGCGACGCCAAAGGCTTGTGCGTCGCGACGCGCCAAAATTATCAAAATGCCATTTTTCCAATTTTCACTGTTTTGGTCCAAATCACCTCCAGAATGTCCTGAAACTTAATTTATCTACAAAATAACACAAAACACATCAAAATATTCACAAGACTCAAGAAATTATACAAAATATTAGGTTATATGAGTGGGAAATAATGATATAATTACCACTCATCAAGATGCATAAGGTGGCTGTCGAGCTTTTTCATACTTTCCTCCCGGAGGGAAAACCTGTTAGCCCACATGTGTTGAAGCTAATAGATTGTATCGAAGAGCTCGAAATGATGGATATTCCTATTGACCACCGCCTCGGGAATAATGTGATTCTCGCATCTCTTCCTAAGTCTTTCAAGGACTTTACTGTTAACTTTAACATGCATAAGATGCTTCCCACCTATTCTGAGTTGCACAATATGTTGCTGACGGCTTAAGATAACATGAATAAGAATAGTTCTGCTTTCATGGTCACTGGTGCTTCTTCTTCTGGACCTTCTCAGGCTTCTCAAAAGCCGGATGGGAAGAAACAGAAAAAGAAAAAGAAAGTTACAGGTAAAGGTCCTAAGGTTGCTTCTGTAGGGGTTTCTAAGCCAAAGGTGAAGACGGATGTTGCAACAGGAAAATGTTTCCAATGTGGCATACTTGGACACTGGAAACGCAATTGTCCAAAGTATTTATCTTCTTTGAAGAAAGCTCCATCAGGTATTTGTTTTCCTATTATTGACATTACACTTGCTTTTGATTTTAGTTCGACTTGGGTGTTAGACACCGCTTGTCCCTATCATATTTGCAATTCGTTGCAGGATCTGAGGGAAACTACAAGAATAACGCCGGGAGAGATCCAGCTGGGAGTAGGGAATGGAGATTCTCTACAAGTATAAGCAGTAGGAATTTTGTTTTTGAAACTCTCTGATGAATGTAATATTAAACTTAATAACTGTTATTTTGTGCCGTCTATGATACGATAAATCATCTCACTTCATGTACTTGACAGCGAAGGATTTCATGTAAATATTAAAGATGGTCTTTTGAATTTATAAGATAATATGAATGTTTTACTTGTTTCATGTCCCATGGTTGATGGTTATTACATTCTGACAAAAAGTCGTGATGTCTTTAATATAGAGAAATCTAAAAGGAAAAGATCGGATGAAGTAAATAGCACAGAACTGTGGCATATGAGATTAGGTCATATAGGCATAAAACGCCTAACAAAAACTAGTTAAGGATGGTTTAATATCGGATCTAACCATAGAACCTTTACCAGTTTGTGAATATTGTATTCAAGGTAAAATGACCAAATCCTCATTTAGTGGTGTTGGACACCGTGCTAATGATTTATTGGAACTTGTCCATTCCGATGTATGTGGTCCAATAAATCATGCTGTCATGGATGGGTTTCAATACGTTATAACTTTTATCGATGATTTGTCACGATATGGTTATGATTTTCTTATGAAACACAAATCGGAAACTTTTGAAAAGTTCAAAGAATACCGATTTGAAGTAGAGTAACAAACCGGAAAACTCTTGAAATGCCTTCGATCAGATCGGGGCGGTGAGTACATGAGCAGTGAGTTCGTGAGCTATTTAAAAGAGAATAGGATTCTCGCTCAGTATGCTCCTTCAGGTACTCCTCAACATAATGGTATTTTAGAGATGAGGAATCAAACTTTATTAGATATGGTTCGATCGATGATGAGTTTTACTGATCTACCTATATACTTGTGGGGTCATGCTATAGACACTACCGCTCATCTTCTGAATAAAGTTCCATCGAAAGTCGTTCCGAATACTCTGTATGAGTTATGTACTGGAAGGAAACCGAGTCTTAAGTATGTTAAGATTTGGGGTTATCCTACTTATGTAAGAGTTGTACAGCGTGATAAACTTGCACCTAGGGGTACAAGTATTGATTCATTGGATATCCTAAAAATTCCATGGGATATCAGTTCTATGATCCCGAGGTCTGAAATGTGTTCGTTGCTCGAAATGCAACTTTCTTAGAAACACAATTTGTGTTAGAAAGTGCATATCATAGAATGATTGATCTTGATGAAGTCAATCAAAGTAACATTGAATCGACGATAAAACTAGAAGTTCAGGAAGATGAGATACCTTTGACACAACCACCTCGTAGGTCACAAAGGATATCGAGACCCCCTGTCAGGTACAGGATGACATTTGACGATGCCCTCGATGTTTTCTTAATCGAAGAAAATGATCATTTGACCTACAGAGAGGCGATGTTAGACATCGATGCGGAGAAATGGCTGGAACCTATGAAATCCGAGATTGCCTCAATGCATGATAATCAAGTCTGGGACTTGGTTCCGCTTCTTGATGAAATTATTCCTATCGGTAAATGGATTTACAAAAGGAAGCGGGGGCCCGATGGAAAGGTTGAAACCTTTAAGGCCCGACTAGTAGCAAAAGAATATACTCAGAAATCTGGTATTGATTATGAGGAAACCTTTTCTCCTGTAGCCATGCTTAATTCAATCAGGATTTTATTATCTATTGCCGCACATTATGATTATGAAATTTGGAAGATGGATGTGAAAACGACTTTTCTGAATGGAAATCTTGAGGAAGATATCCATATGGAACAACCCGAGGGATTCGCATTCGCCAAAGATCCCAATCTGGTATGTAAGCTTAAAAAGTCTATTTATGGACTTAAACAAGCTTCCCGTAGTTGGAATCTTCATTTTGACGATGTGATCAGATCGTCTGGTTTCATTAAAAACAAAGAGGAATCCTATGTCTATAAAAAGCTAGTGGAGAGCATGATAGTCTTTTTAGTCTTTATGTTGATGATATACTTATTATCGGAAACGATATAGGTATGTTACAATCTGTCAAAGCCTATCTTAGTAAGAATTTCCCATGGGATTTGGGAGAGGCCTCTTATATACTAGGTATAAAGCTTTGTAGAGATAGAGCGATGAGGTTGATAGGACTCTCTCAGTCCAAGTACATTGATTTGATCCTAAAAAAGTACAATTTTGTTGACTGTAAGACAGTCAATGTGCCTTTTAAACATGGTATTCATCTGTCTAAGAAAATGTGTCCTAAGACAGCTGATGAAAAGGCTAAAATGGTTAGCCAGCCTTATACTTCCGATGTTGGTAGCATAATGTGTGCCATGTTATGTACTAGACTTGATATCAGCATGGTTGTAAGTGTTACAAGTCGTTATCAGTCTGATATGGGCCAGGACCATTGGATGGCTGTGAAACATATCCTGAAATACCTTAAGGGTACAAAGGATAAGTTTCTCATTTATGGAGAAAATGACTTACAATTGAGAGGTTACACCGATTCAGATTTTCAATCTGATCCAGATGATAGAAGATCTACATCTGGGTTTGTGTTTTCTCTCAACGGCGGTGCCATTAGTTGGAAGAGCACTAAACAAGGTTCGACTGCTGATTCCACCACTGAGGCAGAATACATTGCTGCTTCAGAAGCCGCAAAGGAAGCTGTCTGGATCAAAAAGTTTGTTGCGGAGCTTGGAGTAGTCTCATCTATAGTAGATCCTTTTCCATTATTCTGTGACAACAATGGTACGATAGCTCAAGCTAAGGAACCTCGCGCTCATCGGAAATCTAAGCATGTGGAATGAAAGTATCACATAATTAGAGAAATTTTGGGTAGATGTGACATCATAGTTTGTAAAGTATGAAATGAAGAAAATATAGCGGACCCACTGACTAAAGCCTTAACTCCCAAGTTTTTTGAGAAGCACATGGAGTCTATGGGTATTAGATACCATCGTGAATGGCCCTAGATCAAGTGGGAGTGTTGGAAATGGTGATCGAGCACCATTCACATTTTGTATGAATATTTATTATTTATGCAATGTAATATTTTCTTTATCATGATTATTTATTTATTTGTATGGTAATTTCTTACTTTTATTTATATATTGTAAATCTAAGTGTTAGATTACTCTAAGAATTAGAGATTTCGAGTTTCACTCGGAACCTTATATGAAATTAGTAAAGACCCGAGAGTTACAATATATGGTGATATAGTTGCAAGAGTTGTAAATGATGTTGAGAAATATCACGCATTCTCTCGAATATAAATTATTCCTGGTCTAGACCGATTGACATGGGTCGGTCATTATATTGGTAAGACTAGTGCATTGTCTATATATGTAATGTAATATGGTTTGTCTCAACAGACTATGAGCTTAGTAGAAGTTCGTATAGAAATGTGGATAGTCATTAGTGGAATGAATATCGGACAAACTCATAGAAGATGACTAATAGGTATTCCATAAAACTGTCAATAGTTATCTTTTCGAGTTGAGTAGTTATTGTGGTCATTTGACTTGAGACACCACATTGATCTTTTGAGTGATCCTCTATGTCTGATACCATGCATGTCAGAAACCTTTTATGGTCTAACCTCTGGATGACTGTTAGGTATAGACTGATGCTCACGAAGATCAGTGTGTGTTAATATGAGGATTCGTCAGTCCATATGGTTGGATTATGTTTCCAGAAATTTTTCATAGTATATTCCGGAAATATTTCGGCCGAAAGTTCGTTGAAGAAATTATTTCTTAACATTATAAATAATATTAAAAAAGGGTTTTGCATATATTATTTATTAATGGAATATAATTATGCAAATTTATTTATATTGAGTAGATAAGTTTTGACAGTAAAACTATAACCTTACTCAATATGAGACGGTAACGATGAAAGGACTATACATTAACATTTTAACCTCAACTTGTATGGTTCAGCGTGTCATGTTGTTTTTAGCCATGATTTGTAGGTGGGCAAGACTTCATGAATATGTATACAAGTATATAAGATATATATATATATATATATATATATATAAGTAACAAATGAACGTGAGCCTAGAGAGTTCCACTATATTAAGTTACTCGTTGAGCACTAGGGCGACTTTTGTCAATGTTGACAAAGTATTTTGGTTTTAAGGATTAAATTGTTTGATCCGATAATTCATGAGATGAATTAATTTAATTGAATTAATTAATTTTATATCAATAGTTGATATAAGTTTATTTATAATAGATGTAAATTTGATTTACATAAAATTAGTAATTAATTAGTGAATTAATTTAATTGTTAATTATATACAAAATAATTACTTAGTTTATACAAATAAAGGTATTATTATTTAAGGTAATTATAATTAATGTAATTGAATGTTTTATTTAAAGTAACTAAAATCATTCAATTGTATTTTAGTTACCTTGGTTGGTGTGAATTTTTTAACTTTGGTTAAGTTAAATTTTGAATCTTGTGGTGTAGAGAAAAGATGCTCCTATACCATGGTTTAAAATAAATAGCTTGGTTTGGTTTTGTTTTTCTTAATTTTATTTAATAAAAACAAAATAAAAAAATTTGGTTTTTGGTGTGCTTTGCTCCTCTCCTCTGCCGAAAACAAAAAAAAAAAAAACAAGAAAAAGGGAATTGCTTTTTGCTCTCTGCCGAACCAAAAAAGAACAACACCCCCCCCCCCCCCCCCCCCCCTTTTTGCTTAGCCACTGCCGAGCAAGAGAAAGAAAAGAATTGAATTATAGCTCTCAAAATTCAAGCCAAAAATCTCACTAAAAAATTCCCCAACATTTATCAAGAACACGGAATTAATCCTTAAGTGTTAGGATCAATTTGTGTGCTTGAAATGTAAATTTTTCTAGGGTTTAAGAGTTAAACCTTAGGGAAGTTTTTGTTGCCATTCTTGAGTGATTAAACCACCTTTTGGTCACCAAGATTTGTTCTTCAAGAAGCTTGATTTGGTGGAGATAGAAGAAGTTCAAAGATTCAAAGAGCTTGGATGCAAAGCTTCTCAAATTGGCAAGGATTAAAAGCTATTGTAGGTAAATTATTTTATAAATTTATTGTTGGGTTGTTGTTGTTGGAAAAATTGTTTATGGAATTGTTGGATAATGTAAGCATGTATGTGAGGAATTTTTAAGCATTAAAGTGTATAGAAAATTAATGTATGGATGATATATTGATTTCATATGCTTGGTTTATATTTGACAATTGTTGGAGAATATTTTGATGCTTGGATAAATTTATTAAGTGTTGATAAATTTATTAAAGTGTTTAAAATATTTATTTAAGCTTATGGGAATTATATTGATGCATGAAAAATTAATATATGATGATATATGATTTTTAGTGCATTGGAATAATTTTAAGTTTATGGAAATAATATTTTAATACACGTTTTAGGGTATTGCCGAGAAAAAAAAAATTGCTCGGGATTTGATCGTGCGCGCGTTCCGCTACACTCGACATATCCGTTCTTCCGTAACATCTAATACACCCAAAACTTCGATTTGTCAAAGTTGGACTTCGGCGAACCCAAGTAAAGGCAGTAAACACTACCTAAGTTCGGTGAACTGAACTCCCGGTTCAGTTCACCAAACTTCACGGTGCTGAAGGCGTGATTTTTGAAATTTACAACCCGTTCTCGACGCTTCCGCTATTTGTTCATCCGGTATTTCTTCAGTGGCATTAGTGCATACTATAATAATCATAAACATATAGATTGATTCATTTGAAAAGCATGATTCATTCATTGAGTTATATAAGTGTTATATAATTCAGATCGTGTAATTGTTGCATAATAGGCGTAATTGTAAGGTGGTTATAATTATGCGGCCTTGAATGAATATATTGTAATATTACCAACTTTTCAATCATCTAGGATATTCTAATTGTTAAATAAGATTCACTACAAAAATTATACCCTTTAGCGTCGAAATAAATCGACGTCAAAAACCATATTTTCGATGCAAAATAGTTTTAGCGTCGAAATAATCAGACGCCAACAGTGGACGCTGAAATGTCGACGAGAATAACTTTTTGCGTCGAATTAAAAAATTGCGACGCTAAAGACTGTATTTGGCGTCCAATATTGTTCGACGCTAAATTAAATTTTCTGACGCTATAGGTTATATTGGGCGACGAAATAAGTCGACGCTAAAAGTCTAACTTTTAGCGTCGAAAGTTTTCGACGCTAGAGTATATTAAAAAAAGTAATATATGATTTTCTTGTTACTATTTGCGTCGACGCTAATTGTTAAAAAATTGTTTTTTTTTAAAAATTATTAATTTACTTCTTTTTAGTCTAAAATAATTGATTTAATTGAAAAAAATTTCTGATTAATAACAGAATTACGAAATATTATAATAATTATTATATTCAATTTTTTTTTAGAAAAAAAACATATTATATTAAAACTATTTGTTCAAAATGTTTATACAAAACCAAATATAAAATTTATTGCTGCTGTGATGGGGGACGCTCGAGCCCAATGCACCTTGACTGATTGAGGCCTCCAACATCTGACGGAAAAACATCATTTGCTGTTGGAGATCCTCCATCCTCTTCTCGTGGTCCACCTTGACCTGTTTTAGCTCGTCCTTAGTCTGTTGTAGCTCGTCTCGGGTGGCTAACTCGTCTCGAAGAGAGGCATTTTCCGAATTAACAGTACTGCGTGCAGATGACGTCGGCTTCTTACGAGTGCCAAGGCCAACGTTGTAAGCTGTCTGATTCTTGAAAACCAATTGCGACAACTGCTCATCTGGTATCGGGTCGGACCTTGTCTCCTGAGTTTGATGTTGGATTTCCATCATTTCGTTTTGTTTCAAAAAATAAGTTAATATTAGAATTTGAGAAAAAAAATTAATATATATAATATTAATTATTTTTTTTAAAAACTGAAACTTACATAGCAGCGTTCGGCTTCTTCATTTATCCATTTGTTTCTCTCATTGTAATGCGTCACACGGAAAAAATCTGGAAATGATTGCACTTCACCTGTGTTACTCTGTTATAAACAGAAAATAAATTCAATATTATTCCACATTAGTTAATCCAATGAACTATTAAATTTTACGTTAGGATATATTTACCTCAGAATGTTCGGCACGATGTTGGATAAATGGCTTCGAACCTCCACGGTGGTTAAAACGCAAGTGACTTCGATTTTCCGCATTTGCGTGACATTTATCCTGCATTTACCAACAATGTAAGTACCGAAAACAAAGACAATTATAAATTTCCGTTTATTTCAAAATTTACCTCGTGTTTTTTGGTAGACCAAAGCTCACATAAGAATGTCCAGTCTTGCTCCTCTATAAAATCAGGCTTGTGTTGTGGAGCATCTGAATGTCCATGTTCGTCGAATATTGGTTTCAGGACTTTTGTCCTATAATCTTTATAAATTTTCCCCATGTGGTAGTCAATATATTGTTGGACATTCACTTTGGTCAGATCGAAGTCGAACCACTCCTACATGAATAGCAACCAAGTAAAAATCAGTATAAAATACAAATGTTAACTAACAAACAATATCGAAAACTTACATGTAGTGAAGAGAATAGCTGGTTGATTTTCATCTCCCACGGTATTTTTCTCCAAGAAACGTAGTTTTGGGGAGTTTCATATCGAGCTACAGCTCCTATGGCTGTATTAAACGCTGAATTATGTTGTCCGACTTGACTGTGTCCATCATCTGATATCTCAATCCGGATACGGCCGTGAGTCTTAACGTACTTAGACAACCACAAGCCATGCAATTCCAAACCCTTAAGCTCTTCTAGTCCCTCACGGCACTCACAAGCTCTTCTACTATCTAGACCTATGAAATGCATCTATAGAAGAATGAGATCCTTAAATACACGTGTAAACTTCAAAGGATCAAATTATATTTTCATATAACTAAACAATCAGACAGGAATAAAAGCAAATAAAAACATAAAATCAAATGCTAACGAATCGACAATAACAGTTCAAATTCCACAACTCTCCGCAAACATCTACAGCAGCAATTTACTGCTGTTCTGGGCAGAACAGCAGCAAATTGGTGTTGTTCTGCGAATCCAACCCCTAAAAAACACACCTAAAACAACCCCTGATAAACACGCTCAATAGCCCCCCACGAGCAGCCCTTGTCCACGCCAAAACACACCTAAAATAGCCCCTCTATTCACACCACAGCCCCTCTATTCACACCCAGAACAGCAGCAAATTGCTGCTGTTCTACGAATCCAACCCCTCCAAAACACACCTAAAAAAACCCCTGATAAACACGCTCAATAGCCCCCACAAGCAGCCCTTGTCCACGGCAAAACACACCTAAAACAGCCCATCTATTCACACCCAACAGACCCTCACAAGCAGCCCCTCAATCCCACGAGCAGCACCTCAGCCCTCTATTCACGCCAATTTCACTCAATATGATTAGCCCATAACAGCAGCAAAATCCAACCCCTCCAGTCCTGCCCCATTCACTCACGCCTACATACAACACCACTCAACACGTCCCAGCCTTAGCACTCAACACCTCACGCCCCTAGCACACAACACGTCCCAGCCCCCGCATAAAAACGTTGAACATTAATTGATGTTAGATGATTACTAACTTGAATTCTCCTCTTTCTGGCATTTGTGTCAAACCACTTACAGTCGAATAACACAATATGTCGTCTGGGTCGGTATATCAACTAAATGACCGATTGCAACACTCCGTAGAAGTCAATAAGATCTGAGCCGTGTTCTCCTTGGACTACAATTCCATAATTCTGAGTCACATGAGTAACATCTCGTTGTTCGGTATGAAATCTAACTCCGTTGACAATGCATCCACTGCATTCATAAGCCTGCTTTTGAGGCCCATAAGCCAAAGAAACCAACGAGGATGACGAGTCCAATTGACCATTTTGCACTTGGTTCTTAATCTATCAATGAGAGAAATAGATGTGTTAATATAACAAACTGAAATATGTAATGTTAGGATAAAAATAAATATAAAATGTTAGGCCTTACAGTTGTCTCAAACCATTTAGGAAATTCTTTTTTGTGTGTTTCATCAACGTTATGGTCACCACCACATTGTAGCATTGTTAGATGTTGCCTAAAAAAAATGAGTTAGGTTAATGTATGGCAAAAATACTATGGTTATGCACCAGAAAAACTTACGTTAAATACGGTTGTACTTCATCACAATTACTCAATATAAACCAATGCGCACATTGAACTTCCTGAAGGGTCAGTAATTTGACACCTACTGCTCCAAATGGTCTGCAATTTTGACGGAACACTATGATATCTTGCCAATTATTTGCATCTCCATCATAGTTTCGTGGCCGACGATTAAAATGAGTTTCAATATTCTGCATGTACATCGAACAAAATATTATTGCTTCACTTATTACAACAGCTTCAGGTATTGACCCTTCAGGGCGTGCCTTGTTTTTCAAATATTATTTGAAATCTCCCAAAGCCCTGCGGATATGACAACAAGTTTGCATTAAAACTAAATTCAATGCACAATAAAAATTTAAGAATGTAATATTTAAAACTGTATATATATAGTACCTCTCAATGGGATACATCCATCTGTAATGGACAAGACCTCCCTTTCTAGCTTCAGCCGGTAAATGCACGGCCAAATATACCATCACATCAAAAAAAACGGGTGGCAAAATTCGCTCCACCTTGCATAGGATTATCACGATTCCTCGCTCAAGTTCGTCAATAACAGTTGTGGTTAATATCCTCTGACATAATTGTTTAAAGAAGCCACATAGATCAAGTACGACGTCGCATACATTCGGTGGGAGATAAGGTCGAATGCCAACAGGAAGGAGAATCTCGAGAAGCACATGACAATCGTGACTCTTTAATCCCGTTATTGTATCATCTCTGACCCAACGCCCAATATTCGATGCATAATAATCAGGGAATTTAACCAGTTTCAGCCAATCACAGAATAATTTTCTCTCTGATTGAGTAAGCACATAACTAGCAGGTGGCTTAATAAGACCTCGAGAAGTGACTTGTAAATGCAATTCACTACGAATTCTAAGATCTTGGAGGTCCAATCTAGCATTTACAGTGTCTTTTGTCTTACCCGGAATATTGAATAGTGTGCCCACTAAACTCTCACAAATGTTTTTTTCTATATGCATTACATCCAAATTATGTCGCAAACTCAGAGTCCCCCAATATTCTAACTCAAAGAAAATACTTTTTCCTGTCCAATTCATCTATTCAGGTAAGCGTTTTCGATTTTTATCTCTATTATTAGGATGTTTACCTGGTGTACTGTCTCTGAGATGTTGATGTTGGCAAACTATGTCGAATCCAGACAATGGACTGGGCATACTCTGAGGTTCATGTTGACCGTTAAATAATTTACTCCTCCGCCAAGGATGACTCAACTAAAGAAATCACTTGTGCCCTGTGTATCCTATTTTATTCCGTAATCGTTGCGAAGGTGTTTGACCCGCACAAACTGGACATGCCATGTATCCCTTAGTGCTCCATCAAGATAATGAACCATAAGCTGAAAAATCATTAATGGTCCAGAATAATGCGGCATGCATCTGAAAATACTGCTCGGAAGCTGCATCATAGGTATACACACCCACATTCCATAATATTTGTAACTCCTCGATCAATGGTCTCAAGTAAATATTCAAATCTTTACTAGAGGAACATGGACCATGGATAAGCAATGACATAAACATGAACGGATCCTTCATACATTTCCATGGAGGTAAGTTATATGGAATAACAATAACGGGCCAGATGCTATAAGAGTTGTACATATTCCCAAATGGGTTAAAACCATCAGAGGCAAGACCTAACCTGACATTACGGGGGTCCTCAGCGAAACAGGGGTACATGTCATCAAATTCCATCCACTCGGTTCCATCCGCAGGATGTCTAAGTATGCCCTCTGCACCGATCCTCTTTTCATGATGCCACATCATGTCAGTTGCTGTGTGTCGTGACATGAACAATCTTTGCAGCCTGGGCGTTAAAGGAAAATATCGCAATATCTTTTGAGGCACTTTCTTCCCCGTACCACGAACTTTTTACCGACTTTCACCACATATCGGACAATATTCAAGTGATTCATATTCTGCACGAAATAATACACAATCATACTTACAAGCATGAATGGATTCATACCTCATTCCCAGATCACGCAACATTTTCTTTGCCTCGTAGTACGACTTTGGCAATTCGCTTCCAACCGGTAACATTTGGCCCAGTAACTCTAGCATCATATCAATATTTTTGTTGGTCATTCTGTTGATCACTTTAATGTGTAATAATTTCACAACGAAATTCAAGATCGACATTCCAGCACCTTCAAATGGAATTTTTTTTGCCTCATCAAGTAGTTCACTAAATAAATTTTGATCATTTCCACTTAACACTGGCATGTCACCACTGACACTATGACCAAGTTGTGGACCTTGTAAGTCATGCAAAGCATCGGTTATCTCATCGTTTACAGGTTGATTGTAACTACTGCTCCCTTTACCGGAATCAATAAACCGTGACTGAGAATTATACTGCTCACCGTGATAAATCCACGTACGGTAAGTTGGTGATATTCCTGGCATGTATAAATGATTATGAACTTCATCTAACCGTTTCCTTTTCCTATTCAAACAATTTGCACATGGACACCGAACACGACCTTCTGCATCAATGTGTTGCTTTGCGACTTCCATAAACTCATACACTCCATTACGATATTCAACACTCAATCTATCCAGCGAGCTCATCCAATTTCTATCCATTTAAGCGAAATACCTAAATATAATAATATAATTATTAAATATCATATTACATTCATCAACATTACTAATTCATTAATTATTTATTTAAGCATATACATATATATTTAGTTGATAAAGTAAATAGTTTACAGAAAAATTCTATTTAGTTAATTAATTAACTTAATCTACATATATGAACCATAAATCATTAACAAAAAGTATATAATAAACATAATCATAAAAATTGAAAAATATAAAGAAATATAAAAGAAGACTTACCTTATGGAAAATTGATTACAATTTTATTGAAAATTTGTAGGAGAGTTGTGAGGTTGCAGAGGACAGATTCTGAGATTTCAGAGGATGAAAATGAAGAGAATGGGAGAAAAAACAGAGGGGGAGAAGGGTTGGTGGCATTCTACATTTTAATCTATATTTAGCGTCGAAATAATAAATTCGACGCTAATTGTTGTGATTTTTAGCGTCGAACCAGTTCGACATAAATTTAGACGCTAATGATCAGAGGATTGTCGGTGGAATCTTCCTAAACCTTTAGCGACGCTACTTAGTCGACGCTAAATGTATAGTTTTTGGCGTCGACAAATATATGTGACGCTAAAGGTATAACATTTAGCGCCAAAAATTATTGGAATAGTAAAATAAGTTAGCGTCGAATATGTTTCGACGCTATAAGTGTACTTTTAGCGTCAATACTTTTTTTCGACGAAAAAAGTTGAATATTTGGCATCAGATATTGGTTTCGTCGCTAAAATTTTGATATTTGGCGTCGAATATTATTTACGACGCTAAAAGTGATTGTTAGCGTCGAAAATTATTTCGACGCTAAATTTATTGGACGCTAAAAGCCATAATTCTTGTAGTGATTATCCACTCTCACAATGTTCATGCACTTCATTGTCAAAGTGTATGGCTTTGGTCTTTAACCATTTGTTATGTAACCGTTACATTTAGACATGCATGAATCATGTATTTTTATAATCATTACACCTTTGCATGATAAGGCATATCAAATGAATCATGTTTAATGTAAAAGATTGTATTTGGAATCATGATATAGAATCAATCAAACGTACATACATTTTTAAAATTTTACATCATGCATGGTTTTGATTCTGGTCTCGGATAAGATTAATGGAGCCTTATTGCTGGAGGTTAATTGTGTTTTCATAAAATAAAATTGATTCGTCTGAACCCATTCTATATACACAAAGAACATTATTTCGCCACTAAAACTATTAGTGGTGAAATATAATTTCGCCACTGATTCGCCACTAAAAGTCCACCTTTAGTTGCGAAATGAATTTCGCCAGTGAAAGTAGACTTTTAGTGGCGAAAATTTTAATGTACTTTTATTGGCGAGAAAAGTGCACTTTTAGTGGCGAAAATTTCGCCACTAACCTCTAAAAGTAATTATTTTTAGTGACGAAATTATGTAAATACTAAAAGCGTACATTGAGTAATTATATTTCAAAATTTGTTTACACCATACAATATTTTGTATTGTAAAATGATACAAAACATAAATTTTAATACATTAATATATCGTCCCGAGCCGATCGGCGGACCGGCTCTCGCCGTTCCGCATCCGACTGGGGCGCATCGCCGGCCCCCATCCGCTTCCCTCCCGACAATTTCAAGCACTCTTTGACTCTATGTAAATAGAATATTTGTATTTACAAGCAAAAAAATATATTATGTTCCAACATTAAAACATACAAATGACCAACTAGTTATAATTTAAAAATCAAAAGTTATTGGTTTCGTCTCACATCTAAATTTACATTCTATATTCAAACTATAAAAAAGAATTTGAACATATGGTGAAACGAAACCATTCATCGAATGAACTAGTTTCTCATTTGTCCACTACTTTTTCAACCAACAAAATAGTTACCTACATTTGTATGAAAATAATTATATCACTATATATTAATCTCATATCAATAGATAAACAAAAACTAATTAAATGTAAAAAAAAAAATTAAAACTGAAGAATTGAGAAAAAATCAAGAAATAAAATTAAAGTCAACTTGAGTTGATATTTTTAAACAATGTTTCAAATTACCTGATATTTATGAAATATATATGGAACAAAAGTCACAAAACTGTTGTCGAAACTTATCATTTGATACCGATTCGATGTGATTTCAGTCTTTTCTTGCTATCTTCATCATCCTGAGGTTAAGTTAAAAAAAAATAAAAAAATTTACAACCAAACTACTTTACTTTGCAGTGGTGTAAGATTTGTTAGATCTATCTTCTTAAATACCGTGGTGTAAGTATTTTTAGAAGATTTAATTGGTTCAACCAACCTATATGCTCGCATTTAGATGGAACCAACTTAACTGTGCTAATTGGTTACACTGTATAACCATATGATCTTAGAATTATTCTAAAATTCAGAATGGCCTAGCAATTATATTTTATTGATCCGTACCATTGTCTTTTATGATAAAGTTCTTTGTGTTTAGACACAAAAGTTGCCAGAAATGAAAGGTGAGCGGCTTAATTGATAAGTTTTGAACGGATAGATAGGATATCTATGTGTGAAGTTTATTTCAGTAAAGCCTATTTTGATGTTACCACTATCATAGAGACAACGATACCTCAAAATTGCATGAATGTTGGCTTAATTGTTAAGTCATGAATACATCCTCAAAATGATATATCCGAGATCAATATTTAAAGCATGATTAGGAAATCGTTTCTTTTGAGGAAATGATGGATATTTAATTGTTCATATTGGCGTATCGTTACTGCTCTAAAAAATACCCTATAGGTAAAAGATTGTATGTTTTTGTTCTTAATGAATTAAGATGTACAGTTGTGTGTAGAGAATTAGATTCTCTATACATATGTGGTATGATCAACTAGTATAACATCTATATTTCTAATTCTAATATATTGGATATGATAGTAAAATACATGAATTAATAATTTTTTATTATTATTCAATAGTATAATGATAATTTTATATTGGATGTAATTAGAGGTGTCATATGTATTCAGGTATCATTAGAAAAATCGAATAATTTGAATAGTGAGCTATGGGGTTCGAGATTTGGTCAGATAGTCATGAGATGCCTATCCCATCTTATTAAAGTTGGTTTGACACATGATCTAACTATGTAACCTTATTTGTTTATGAATAATATATTCAGGGGTATTGATCGAATATCAATTTATCGATGTTTGATATGGGTCCACTTATTTATTAGAATTCGTGCATTTTATGCATGTACTCTAATAAATCATATTGCTTGGAATATCTTTTCTATACTTTGTAATCATTATCACTTGATTGCATCTTTCTTATGAAACCCAAGTTGACACCTTTGAAGTGTTTGAGGAAGTTCGACTTGAAGTTGAAAAACATCTCGAAAATTTATCAATGCCTTTGATTTGATCCAGGTGATAAATTTGGGAGTAATGAGTTCATTGTTTATTCAAAAGAGAAACCTCACTCAATATAATTTGAAGATGTTTATTAAAAATAAAAAAATGATTATTTTGGTGTTTCCTAATTGGATTAGGATATTCGAGATATTTCGTAAATATTAATTTGATTAATAAATTCAAAATATAAAATTAGATTTAATTGTTTAAATAAATATTTGATATTCATATTAAATAATTTAAATGTAATTTTAATTAATTATTAAATAAATTTAGAAAGTTAAATTAATTAATTAATAGTTAATTAATTATTGGACCAAAATAATATTTAATCTATTGTGCTTTAATTTAGTGGGCTAACACCCAAATTAATTAGAGTCATATTTAAGATTAAATAGGAAATTTTTTTATTTAATTAGGATTTCTAATTTGATTAAGTATTCTAATTTATTTTAGAAATAACCTTTAAGAGATCAAAGTTGATTTGGAAAAATATTGGATTGACCTTATTGTATTGGGATAGAATTGAAAAAAATCATGCTTATATATATATATATATATGTTCACGTGAGAATATAAATAATAAGCAAAGTTTGCATGAACATATATAGGCGAAAGTTGTTGTTCACGTTGAACTGTTGAAGGCAAAATATATGTTAAAGCGTGCATGTGTATATCAAAGATATATGCGGTTGAAGATTTGATCTCTCTAATTAGAATAGTTCCAATTTGTTCCCAAAGACTTTAACATCCTAGAAAAAAAAATTGGTCTTTTTTGTTCTGAAAAGTGAGAATGATTTATTCATAGATGAGTGCTAGTATGCCAACTAGAGGTGCAATGATTGATGCACTACTGCAAGGGAAAAATTAGAGAGGAATATATTCAAAAGGCTCTAGGAAATTAATAAACACATCAAGGTACGTTTTATTATTATTTAATATTATTTATATTGATAAATAAAATTTATTAAATGCATGTTAAAATTAACATAGATTAATTAATAGTATATTGTTTACGTTAATAACGACATAACTGCGATCCTTAAATTATTTTTGGAAGAAAATTTTAAATTCCAGTCACATTTATGGACGTTTCTCCGCTAACCCTAAAACCTTACAGTGGTATCAGAGCTTTGAGGTTATGTCGTTTTGATGAAAATAAATTAAAGCATGTATATGTGATCGTAATGAGAGCTGCTCGGTTAGGCTATTATTTTATGTTGATAAAATCATTATTTTGGGCTGAAATTGTTTGTAGAGGCACTAGACATATGGACTAATGAAAAGGTCATCTGCTACGCGAAATAATATGATGGACATAACTTGAAAATTCAGGTTGGCAGATTCTGCATGACCCATTTGTACAACTCTGAAAGTTTAGGGTTATTGTAAACACCCAAAATGATCGGAGGTGAAAATTTTAATTTTTGAAGTTAAAAATGCTTTGTACAATTTCCAGAATTAAAATTTGAGTAAGATAAGAATTTCATTTTCCATTAAAATTATTTTTGGAAAGAATTCTAATAGAAATTGAGTTGTTGCTAGTTTTGAACTAAATAACTTCTTAGAAAGTTAAACCCAAATAAATTTTTAATTGGATTAAAATTAAATCACAACAAGAATTCTAATACAACTTTGATTATATCTCTTAATTATTTAATATGATTAAAATATTAATTGATAATCAAAGTGTAATCTTTCAAAAGTTTCAAGATTAGAAATAGGATTATTCAAGCTAAGAAAGCTTATGACCTTCTCGAACAAAGAGGTACTAAAGAGAACTCTGTCACCAAGACAATAAGAGCTTAAGAAGGTAGGGACTTAAGTGGTTATGTCGGACCCCCCTTATTTTCCGGGAGTTTTTCTCTAGTTACCGAATTGTGAATAATTGTCTTAAACCAAATGGAACAATCTTATTAAAGTGTTAATAAATTATAAGGATCCCCCTCGACTAGAGCCAAACATACAAGTTATGTGTTAAATGTGATTGTGCATGATAAAAGTATAAGACACAAAAACATCAAGGCGCACTAAAAGAAAAGATCTAAATCATATAAGATATGAATAATTAAATAATACCCAAAATTGAAAATTAAGCATTAACCTTCCAACGCAATCAAATAGCCCATTAAATATATCCCAAAACCTATTAGGTGAGGGACCTTTATATGTTTAAGTACTATTTGACTTGTTCGTTTATGTAGCCTAATGATTGAAAACACAAAATTCATTAGGTGAGGGCCAATCACATGTGTTACGTGATGAAAGATGTCAAAACTCATTAGGTGATTATATTATTCGCTAGAGGTGGAAATGTTGAGCCTTGTATAGAGATATAAACAAAAGAAGTTTTGATTCATTGGAAATGAAGTGCCAAAAACCCATTAGGTGAGGTATGACATTGATAATGAGAACTCGATGTCCATCTATAAATATATCTAATAATATTTATGTCTTCTGCTTAGGGGAGTGTGGCGTTCGAGTAAAATTAGTGGGATAAACATTATTTAAAAGACCTTAAATTTTGGTTAAATACTTATTACAAAATCATTAACAAACATGTGTTTTCAACAGAGTACGTGATACAAAATGAATCCACTAACATCAATACTTAACAAAGATAAACTCAATGGCCCTAATTGGCATCGTAAGCTCAAGATTGTCTTGGATTACAAATGTCTCTTTTATGTTCTCGATATGATAGATCCTGATCCTATTGATGATGATACTTCTGCTGAAGAGGCCGTTGCTTATTATAAATGGAAAAATGATGAGCTTAAGGTAAGAAGCTACATCAAAACCTCTATGAGCTCAACTGTTCGAGAGCATTATGAGATGGTGGACTCTTCAGTGGAAATCATGGAACACCTATAAAAGTTGTATGTTGAAAGTAGTGAAACTACTTGATGAGCGGAAAATATATCAATATTACCGCCATTTTTACTTAATATTTTGTATAGTTTCTCAAGTTTTATGAACGTTTTGATGTGTTTTTATTTATTTTACAAATAAAATAAAATCGGGACTCAATGGAATAAATCAGGATGAAATGTGGAACAATTAAGGGTAAAAAATGGACTTGACATTTAGATTTTGGAGGTTGGAAACTTGAAATGACGTTCTAACGAAGTACAATTTCAGAAATTTCATCTTTGCGCAATTTGCGTATTTTGGCCATAACCTTTTACTCCGATATCGGATTGAGGTGATTCAAATTCCAGATCAAATAAGACTCAAAGATTTACAACTTTGATGTTCATAAGAATTTCTAATTCTGAAGTTTTCAAGACCGAAATTGATGAAAAATCTAAAGTGTGTTATGTGTAATTATTAAAGTCATTATCAAAAAAAAAAAACTTCCACCATGTTTGGTGGAGGATTTGGTACCATGTTTGGTGTCATGTTTGATGGCATGTTGGTGGAGAAATTGGTGGAAGCCTTTATATTTGCTTATAAATAGCATGGAAAATTTGATGTAAAACATATACTTTCTTGTGAGGAATTTCCTTAGAATACTAAGAAGAGAGTATCTTGTTTGTTTAATTTTAGTTTTCTTGTATTTAATTTTTATTTTAGTAATAAAACTTTGTTTGTTTTACTTAAAGCATGAGTAGGTAACTTCTTTCTGCTGGGGTGAAAGGTGAAACTTTTATTATTATAATTTAGATTAATCTCCCTTATTTTATAATATATAAATTATCTTAAAACCTGACTGAATTGGATACCGTCTTCATGGTCGGTTGGACTTAATTAAGTTAATTTTAACCTGACTTAATTGGATATCCCCTTTATGGTCGGTTGGAATTAATTAAAATATGACTTAATCATGATACTGTCTATATGGTCGGTTCGTAATATAATACAAATTTATATATTATAATAAGAGAGATTTCTAGATTTTAAATAATAAAAATGGTTCCCAAATCCCAGCATTTTATTTCATTGTTGTAATTTTACTTTTTAGTTTTCAACTTATTGCATGATGTTTTACTTATTTATGTCTTTAGTAGTCCTAGGTATGTGTTGAAACTAAATACAATATCTGGGGTTGTAATGAATTCCAATATCAATGGTTTTATAAGTTGATTTGTCTTGTGTCTTGTGTAATATTTGGTTTATTTATCTGGTCTTAAACTTAATACTTCTTGTTAATTGGCCACTAATAAGATTGATTGGTAAACTTAAAATGAAATTGACAAAGGGATTTTAGGTTTCAGCCTTAGACTCAATGGCTCACGATCTCATACTCACCTTAGAGATTTCCTTCAGGATAGACATATACCTGTCGGGCTTGGGTAGCCATAATTGGAACTTAATCTTAATGAATTCAGAGTTTATTGGTTAACATAGACATATAGTTAATTGGGTTACTTTGAGTATTTGCATCCGACCATCGACAAAGGCTTTTGTATATCATCGTGTTCCAGGTTAATAAACTGACATATTACACAAACATAAGATAATCACTTCATCTTTAGAAGAATATTGGAAGGATTCACAACCCAAGATAGTTTCATAATATTGATTACATTAAGAATTTACTTTTGCATTGCTTTAATTACTTGTTATTAGTGAAAATCACCATCCTAGAAACAATCAATTTTTAGATACTTGTAGAAATTTAACATCAATAAATTAATAGCATAGGTATTAAGTCCTCGTGGGATTGATACATTTTATACTACTTGAATGATATGTGCTGTAGGACACATAAATCAGCGATGCTGTTCCAGGCTCACGGCCCGATCGGGAGTACGGAGTAGCCCGTGGGGGACTAAACCGGAGAATAAAGGAGTCGCCACCCAGTGTGAACTGGGAAATAATTTAAGGCCGCACGCACCTCTCGTAAGGGAAGACCTTAAACCGTTGGGTTCAGAATCGTCCATTATTTATGCCACTTGTAATGAATGGATTTGTGCAATAATTTAACAAAGTCTACGCAACATACATTTGCAAAAGTAATCTACATCTAAGTTCATATACGACCTATATCTAAGTTTTCATGCATAAAAATAAGTCGGAATAACGGTAAGCACACAACTCATGAATATTAACACATGCAGAAACATAGATAAATCATGCATAAAAAATAAATAACATACTAAACAACTAAATCATGCTTAGAAAAATAAATAACACATTAAACGAGTAAATCATGCTTAGATAAATAAATAACATACTAAACGACTAAATCATGCTTAAACACAAGGTCAGATGAAACGAAATATGTGTCTCTCTCGAGTGGTACGTGGAATTGTTTCCCAAGTACAGACCGCATTACCGTCTATTCGGATTCGGCTACGGAATTTACGTCCGGGTTTCCATCCGATATACCACAAAAGATAACACATATTTCACTCATCCCATGGCCACAACATTCATAAATCCATCATATATATGCGAAGAAATAATGATAAATAACTGAAATAAGATAAAAAAAGGGTGCCCTCAGGTCTAACCTCTTAAGTCGTCTCTTGGAAGTGCGTTTGACGGTTGTCGGAAGGGTTGATGCTCCGTAACTTTTCCGATTTACTGGTTCGTTGTTTTCCTTCGTTGCCTCGTTGTTTTGGGCTGCTGTTTGCTCACTATTTTTGCGGTATTTGGGCAGTTTACTGGGCAGTTTTTGGCGGTTTTTTAGTGCAATTTTTGGGACTGTTTTGCGGGTTTTTTTGGTGAAGTTTTTGGGACTGTTTTGTGGGTTTTTGGTACGGTTTAGGGGTGTTTTTCTCAGTAATTACTGGGCAGTTTGGAGGTTATTTTCGGTAGTTGCTGGGCAGTTTCTGGGGGTGATTTGCGGTGAATATAGAGGCAGTCTTCAGGGGTGTTTTCGGTGAATATGGAGGCAATATTTCGGAGTGTTTGGTGCGTGTTAAATGGGCTGTGTTGAAGGCAGTTTGAAGGTAGTTAACGTGGCTGTTTGAAGGCAGTACAAAGGCTGTTTAAAGGCAGTTAACGTGGCTTTTTGAAGGTAGTACAAGGGCTGTGTGAGGGGGGATTTTTTTGCGTGAGGTTGTGGCGTGATGAGGCTTTTTTATGCGTTGAAGTTGAGGGCTGTGTGAGGGTTTTTTTGGCGTGAGGTTATGGCGTGAATGGGGGGTTTGGTGGTGCGTTGAAGTTGAGGGCTGTGTGAAGGGGTCTTTAGGCGAGAGGTTGTGGCGTGAAGGGAGGGGAATTTAGGGCTTGTCTCGGAATTCTTGGAGTATTTGGACGTGAATACTAGGGGAAAAATGGTTGGGTTTGTGCTTCTTATAGGATATGGTTGAGGTTGTTGGTGGATTGCATTGATGGGGAGGCTATTTAATTGCTTTGTTGTTTGGTGGAGGGTTGATGTGTTGCATTTGACTTAGTGGAAAGGTAATTTAATTGGGGGCTGTTGTTGGAGGCTATTAAATGGCTTTGTTGAAAGTATAATGTGAGGTGGCTAGGCTTGTTTTGGCTTCTTGTGCAGGGCTAGTGTGTGCGTGAGGTGTCTAGGTTTCTTGTGCATGGTTAGCGTGTGCGTGAGGTGTCTATGTTGAGGAGTGCGTGTGATGAGTGAGAGAGAGAGACGTGAAGGAGTTGTGTGCTTTGTTGTGAAGTGCCGAGAGTGTATATGGTTTATTTGGTGTGGCTGTGTGTATTTGTTTGTGAATACCGAGAGTGCAGGGAGAGGTTAAGAGGATAGACGTGAGAGAGAAGAGTCTAGGGTGTCATGTTTAGGGTTTATGGGGGTTTTGGGCCAAGGCTACAATTAACATAGGTTCAACGATCAAACACAAGGCTAAGCAAACGAATTAAATCCAACGAGGTATTGATTCCGACTTTTCCCTTCCGACGTCCGTTTCCCGCGACTTCCGCAACTTAAAAGGTAGTGCCTCTGCACGAGGCTCATCATCGGGACTTATATGCAAAAATACAGTGCCTACAGTCGCCCCCACTTTGATGGGACTTGTGCAGTGTGTGACAATGACAATCGTATCAAAGTTATGCAATGTATTTTTACTTATCTGGCTCACCAACTGCCACTTGACTTGCTTGTTGCTTCGAACTGTGTTGATGATGTAGTGGGCCTCGACCTTGGGACGCATCCGAAACTGCAACTGATGTGTAGGCCTCGACCCTGGGACGCATCCTAAAACTGATGATGATATGGGCCTCAACCCGTGCTCCATTCCCAGAGCGCCATTCCCGGTGAGTGATGATGATGTGGGCCTCAACCCGTGCTCCATTCCCGGAGCGCCATTCCGGTGAGTGATGCAGTGGGCCTCGACCCTGGGATGCATCCTGTAACTACAACTGATGATGTGGGTCTCAACCCGTGCTCCATTCCCGGAGCGCCATTCCCAGCGGTTGATGTAGTGGGTCTCGACCCTGAGACGCATCCCGTAACTGCAACTGATGATGTGGACCTCAACCCGTGCTCCATTCTCGGAGCGCCATTCCCGGCGAGTGATGCAGTGGGACTCGACCCTGGACGCATCCCAGAACTGCAATTGATATGTGGGCCTCAACCTTGGGACGCATCCCCAAATCTGATACTGATGTGGGCCTCGACCCTGGGACTCATCCCCAAAATAATACTGATTTGGGCCTCAACCCTAGGACTCATCCCCAAACTAATACTGATGTGGGCCTCGACCCTGGGACTCATCCCCAAACTTATATTGATGTGGGCCTCAACCTTGAGACTCATCCCCAAACTGCTGATGATGGTTCATTCCCGAACCATGCTGTATGAGAAAAGGGTAGACTGGTCACCCCCAGTCTCGGTTCATCTTTTTATCCTTTGCTGCTTTCATTAATTCAAGGTAGATCTCCTGATATGATGTTACATACGAACACACTGTACTGATTCTCATGAGATAATCATGATAGCTAAACATATTTTCGTCCTCAACGAATGCTTCGTGTCGAAACCACAGAACCTTCAAAGTACTTAATACACTCAAATCCGATCGTCTGAATGAGTGATCTGAACTAGACTCCTAGTGTGTGTGTGTGCCAAGGCTCTTTCGCAGCTTAATCCTTAAGTAAGCCAACTCGATGATTTTGTCTCGGAGAATTGGATCAGTGGGTCTAACCAACCTAGATGTCTTGATCATACTCTGTGATTACTTCCTCGTACTCAACATGATGTGATTTTCTTATTTTTTCTTCTTTTTTCTTTTGTTCTCTTTCTTTTCTTTCTTTTAATTTTTGAACTTTTTTTTCTTTTTTCTTTTTTCTTTTTTTTTTTTTCTTTTTCTCTTTTCTTTTTTTTTCTTTTTTCGACACACCTACCCTTTAAGGTAGCATTTCTCCTCATGGTGGTCCTAATACTCGCCCATGGGTAGCTTTACACTTATCGATTATATGTGGTCTATTTTTTTTCTTTTCTTTTCAGAGACTTTTTCTTTGTTTCCAACCATATCACATATCATAACATAAGTAAACCAGGATGGACATCTAGGCAAACAGTCATTCACTGATCCGCCATCTCTCCAACTAGTCATCTCGCCGACTACTCAGGCTTCTACTGCTAAGATCCCGTAATCAAGTGCTCGCGAGTCTAGCCGAGATCAACCACTCAGAATACCGGGTGAGAGCACATCTCGCACTTATCGTTTCTAAGGTTTCTCCCTACAGCAAACAATGTCATCACTGGACATATGCCTAACCATCAAGGACTTCTCTCTCTCTTTCCTTTTTTTTTTCACTCACTCACTCCACGAAATTCTTCCTTTCAACCGCTGATAATGTGGGCTTCGCCCCCTGGGGTTCCTTCCCGAACCTGATACTGATATGGGCCTCAACCCTGGGATTCCTTCCCGAAACTAATATTGATTCATTCCTGAAACTGATAACACTGTACTGTTGATGCTTCTGGTTGGCTTGCCTTTTCCGCTTTCTTCTTCCTTTTTGAAACCCGTGAGTACAAAAAAAAACAAAACACAAAAAGAATGCAAGTGTGTTACGTGTATGCATGCATGCATGGGTGAATTTCTTATCCTGTTTGGTGTCTTCCGCCAGTTTTCCTGGTGACTGCTCGGTCTTCTCTTCCTCAGGTAAAATATTGTTTCAATCTATCCACGTTGATTGGCTCGGTGAACTCGTTCCCTTCTAAATCTGACAGTCTCACTGCCCCATTTCCCATTACTTTCTGGACTATGTAGGGTCCTTCCCAGTTGGGTCTAAACTTTCCTCTCAAATCCGACATCGACAGTTTCGACTGCTTGAGCACCAGATCACCTTTCTGATCTTGGTAGGGCGCACCTTCTTGTTGAATGCTTGATCCAACCTCTTCTGGTATATCTGCATGTGATGTAAGGACTTCATTCTCTTTTCATCCATCAATTCCGACTTTTCAAATCTGTGCGAGGACCCACTATTGTTCAGGTAGCTCTGCTTCTGCTAATACCCTCATGGACTGTATCTCAACTTCCACCGGCAGTACTGCTTCCATTCCGTAGACCAAAGAGTAAGGCGTGGCTCCCGTTACTGTTCTCACAGATGTTCTGTACCCCCACAGGGGGTACGGCAGCTTATCGGCCCAATCTTTGTAGTTCTCCGTCATCTTCGCTAATATCCTTTTTATTGTCTTATTGGCTGCCTCGACTGCCCCATTTGCATGCGGCCTGTATGGTGACGACTTGTGATGCCCTATCCCATAATTCTGTAGCATCGCCTTCATTTCTCCTTGAAATTGTACTCCATTGTCTGTGACCACGTGATGCGGCATTCCATATCGACATATCAGATTCCGGGCTATGAATTTGTCATTTGCTTTGCTTGCTGTAACATTGCAGAATGACTCGGCTTCCACCCATTTTGAAATGTAGTGTATTGCTACTACTATAAAGCGATGTCCATTCGATGTGTTCGGTTGAATTTCTCCGATCATGTCGATTCCCTATGCTGAGAAAGACCACGGCTCTGAAAACCCATGCAACTCTGTGTGCGGCAAATGGTTCAAGTTATCGTGCGCTTGACAATCATGGCAATGCTTTACCAACTTCACGCAGTCATCTTCCATGGTCAACCAGTAGAAACCTTGCCTTACTATTTTGCGGGAAAAGTTCAACCCATTCATGTACGGTCCACATACTCCAGCATGTACTTCTTCCATTACCTTTTGAGCCTCTTCTTTTCTCAAACACTTCAGCTGAATGCCATTCGCTTGTCTCTTGTAGAGTTCTCACCTCAAACTCACATATTGAGAGGCCAACTTCTGAATGACTATCCTGTCATTTCTGCTTGCTTCTTCTGGGATTTCCCCGTGTTCCAGATATCTCGGAATATCACAATACCAAGGTTTCCCATCGTCGACTTCCACCTCCAAGATTATTTCTATCTCGTAAATTGGTCTGCTTGCTGTCATCAACACTAGAGGTATTATTACCAATTTTTCTGGATTTTCCCAAGTTACGGCTAATGTGGCTAACGCGTCTGCCATCTGATTCTCTTCTCGCGGCAAGTGCTAGAATTTACAATCAGGGAGGGCTTGTGCAAGATTCCTGAGGTGGAACAAGTAGGGTTTCAACCGTTCTTCCTTCAATTCACACTCTCATTGCATCTGTCGGACTACCAACATCGAGTCTCTGTAGACCTCAACATTCTTAGCTCTCAAGGTTATCAATGCAGTCAATCCAAAGACACATGCTTCATATTCATCAATGTTGTTGGTTACTCCAAACTTCAACTTCTTGGCCATAGGCAAGGTTTCTCCTTCAGGGGTTACTATCACGATTCCAATTCCAGCTCCTTTGCAGTTCACTACTCTGTCGAAATACATCTTCCATCCTTGGACTGCTATAGATTGGACCTCCTCGTCGGGGAACTCAAACTTGTATTGATCTCCTACTATCGGTTGTAATGCCAAAAACTCTGCTACGGCTCTACCTTTGATTACTTTAGAGGTGAGGTACTCAATATCAAACTCTGGCAGCAACACCAGCCATCTGTCTAACTTCCTAACTAGTGAAGGCACTAAATGCAGATACTTCAATGGATTCTCCTTTGCTACCACTTGGATCTTGTAAGATTGGAAGTAATGACGTAATTTTCTGGTCGCCCATACTACTACCAATCAGATCTTCTCTACTTCCTTATAGCGGGCTTCATACAGAAGCATATTCTTACTGAGATAGTAGACTACATGATCTACCCCTGTCTCATCTGCTTGTACCATCATCGCCCCCAGCGCTTTGGGTTCTATGGCCAAATACAGTACCAAGGGCTTTCCTGGTCTCGGAGGTTTCAAAACAGGAGGCTTCACTAAGTATTCTTTGACCTTGTCGAAGGCTTATTGCCATTGATCATTCAATTTCACTGGCTGGTCCTTCCTCATCAATTTAAAGATAGGCTCGTATACGAATGTCAACTTGGCGATGAACCGGACTGATGTATTGAATTTTCCCGAGGAATGCTCCGACTTATTTCTCTGTCTTCGGCGCTGGCATTTCGGTGATTGCCTTGATCTTCTCATGGTCTACTTCTATTCCTCCCATTCCTACTATGTGGCCTAATAATTTCCCTGACATTACCCCGAACACACACTTCTTGGGGTTTAACCGTAAGTTTTATTTGTCGACTCGCTGAAGGAACTTCTCCAGTGCTTCTATGTGACCGCTTCTTGTTTCTGATTTCACCATCATGTCATCCACATATACCTCAATCTTTTTATGCATCAAGTCATGGAATAATGTGGTAGCCATCCGCTGGTAAATGGCTCCTGCATTCTTGAGCCCAAACGGCATCACTTTGTAGCAATACGTATCCCACTCCATGACAAATGCAGTCTTATGCTTGTCTTCTTCAGCCATAAGAACCTGATTATATCCTGAGAACCCATCCGCGAACGTGTACATGGCAGATAAAGCCACAAGTCAACAAGCACATCTATATGGGGTAGAGGAAAATCATCTTTTGGGCAAGCCTTGTTAGATCTCTGTAATCTAAGCACATTCTAACCTTCCATCTTTCTTCGGTACTAGCACAATATTTGCCAACCACTCGGGATATTCCACCACTTCTAAAAATCCAACATCTATCTGCGTCTTGACTTCTCTCTGACATTCCGGCCCGGCCCACTCAGGTCTCATCCTTCGAAGCTTCTGCTTTACCAGTTTCATATTTGGATAAGTCGGTATTGTGTGCTGGGCGATACTTCTGTCTACCCCGGCATGTCTTCATAGGACGAAGCGAACCCTTTGGCATATTTCACTAACATCTCTTCTAATTTCTCCCGTTCCTCAGGGGTAACCTCACTTGAAATTAAAATCTCCTTGGGGCTCTCAGACGTACCAAGGTTAAATACGTTTGTTTTGGTTGAGTTGATGTCAAATATACCCAAGTCGTGCAAATTGAAAGGAAGAGACTCGGGCAAATAAGCGAAATGAATGTCTTTATTACTAGCAGATGCAGGAATACACTCAAATAAATCAGAGAGATAAACATTTTCATCCTCCACAGATGTTTCATCTCCCACAGCCAGGTCTTCCTCGGTTTTCTTATTCTCCTCGAGGGTTAGGCTTTCCAGCTTCATCAGCTCTTCCTCCTTTGCAACTTCTGATGCCTGTGGTTTCTCACCCATCACATCCTGAAATATCTCAAATCTTGGCACTACGATCCCGTTGACCTCTACTGGTTCAGGTTCTCCTTGATACCCCACTGCCTTCACAAAGCAATCTCTCAGCTCTGACCCTTTCTTCTTAGCCTTCGGCTTATCCTCATCAGACTTGTATCCCAATCCCCTCCAGGTGGTCTGCCCTTTAAAGTTTGGCAATGTTCCTCTGACACCCGAACTTTTACCTGGCTCGAACTTCATCTTCTCCATGATCCTAGCCACATTAGGATCCACCCAAAAAGTTGTCGACACTTGGAATCTGGTGAAAGGTTGTATCTCCAAGGAGCCACATCATTATCTACTTCAGCTTTAATGGTGATAATCTCTCCCCCATATGGAAACTTGATGGCCTAGTGCAAGGTGGAGGGCACGCCCCCAAGTTTGTGAAACCACGGCCTCCCTAACAGCAAAGAAAAAGTGGCCGGGATATCAAACACTGTAAACTCAACCTCATCCTCAATTGGGCCAACCTTGACTATCGCGGAAAATGTGCCTTCAACTCCTCGCTTACTGTCATCATATGCCTTGATGGTCATGTTGGAGGGACTCAGATCTGTTGCCTTCATTCCCAACTTCGACAGAATCTTCTAGGGGCAAACATTTATAGATGAGCCATCATCCACCATTACACAAGATGTCTTCTTACCTCTCACTTCAACTCTTATAAATAGTGGCCTGTTGTGATTCCTTCCTTCCACCGGAAGTTCTTCCTCAGAAAATGTTATCACTTGCAAGGCTTCCTTCTGCACCGATCCCACGAACAGTGTAGGATTGGAATCCTCTGATACTATTATCTTGCTTAAGGCCTCAACCATGGCACGCATATGCTCCTGAGATGCGCACAACAATTTCCAAATGCTCTATGAGCTTAAGGTAAGAAGCTACATCAAAACCTCTATGAGCTCAACTGTTCAAGAGCATTATGAGATGGTGGACTCTTCAGTGGAAATCATGGAACACCTACAAGAGTTCTATGGTGAAAGTAGTGAAACTACTTGATGAGCGGAAATATATCAATATTTACCCACTTTTACTTAATATTTTGTATAGTTTCTCAAGTTTTATTAACGTTTTGATGTGTTTTTATTTATTTTACAAATAAAATAAAATTGGGACTCAATGGAATTAATCATGATGAAATGTGGAACAAGGAAGGGCAAAAAATGGACTTGACATTTAGATTTTGGAGGTTGGAAACATGAAATGGCGTTCTAACGAAGTGAAATTTCAGAAATTTCATCTTTGCGCAATTTGCGTATTTTAGCCATAACCTTTTACTCCGATATCGGATTTGGGTGATTCAAATTCCAGATCAAAGAAGACTCAAAGATTTACAACTTTGATGTTCATAAGAATTTTGAATTCTGAAGTTTTCAAGACCGAAATTGATGAAAAATCTAAAGTGTGTTATTGTAATTATTAAAGTCATTATCAAAAAAAAAAAAATGGAAAATGACAATTTACAATTGTCAAACTTCCACCATGTTTGGTGGAGGATTTGGTACCATGTTTGGTGTCATGTTTGATGGCATGTTGGTGGAGAAATTGGTGGAAGCCTTTATATTTGCCTATAAATAGCATGGCAATTTGATGTAAAACATATACTTTCTGTGGGGAATTTCCTTAGAATACTAAGAGGAGAGTATATTGTTTGTTTAATTTTAGTTTTCTTGTATTTAATTTTTATTTTAGTAATAAAACTTGTTGTGTTTTACTTAAAGCATGAGTAGGTAACTTCTTTCTGCTGGGGTGAAAGGTGAAACTTTTATTATTATAATTTAGATTAATCTCCCTTATTTTATATATATATAAATTATCTTAAAACCTGACTTAATTGGATACTGTCTTTATGGTCGGTTGGACTTAATTAAGTTAATTTTAACCTGACTTAATTGGATATCGCCTTTATGGTCAGTTGGAATTAATTAAATATGACTTAATCATTATACTGTCTATATGGTCGGTTCGTAATATAATACAAATTTATATATTATAAAAGAGAGATTTCTAGATTTTAAATAATAAAAATGGTTCCCCAAATCCCAGCATTTTATTTCATTGTTGTAATTTTTACTTTTTAGTTTTCAACTTATTGCATGATGTTTTACTTATTTATGTCTTTAGTAGTCCTAGGTATGTGTTGAAACTAAATAAAATATCTAGGGTTGTAATGAATTCCAATATCAATGGTTTTATAAGTTGATTTGTCTTGTGTCTTGTGTAATATTTTGGTTTATTTATCTGGTCTTAAACTTAATGCTTCTTGTTAATTGGCCACTAATAAGATTGATTTGGTAAAGTTAAAATGAACTTGACAGAGGGATTTTTAGGTTTCAGCTCACGATCTCATACTCACCTTAGAGATTTCCTTCTAGGATAGACATATACCTGTCGGGCGTGGTAGCCATAATTGGAACTTAATCTTAATGAATTCAGAGTTTCTTGGTTAACATAGACATATAGTTAATTGGGTTACTTTGAGTATTTGCATCCGACCATCGACAAAGGCTTTTGTATATCATCGTGTTCCAGGTTAATAAACTGACATATTACACAAACATAAGATAATCACTTCATCTTCAGAAGAATATTGGAAAGATTCACAACCCAAGATAGTTTCATAATATTGATTACATTAAGAATTTACTTTTGCATTGCTTTACTTACTTGTTATTAGTTAAAATCACCATGTTGGTTTCTATTAAGGTCCCAAGATCAATTATAAGCATGGATAATGTGTTAATAAACATCGAAGAAGTTGCGGAATACTCACATCAATCGGTTGAGCGACGCGGAGGCAACAAAAACTTCAAGATTCTGCTCCTCACTGGTTCGGCAGTGAGCTGTGAAATGCTCACTGTTTTGTCCTTCGTTTGGTCCTTCGTCAAGCTCCAAGCTTCGTCGAACGGTTCCCGGCTCATGGGTGGACTTCCCTATCACCTTCGCATGTCTCGTAAGTGTGCTAGCACTTGAGATTTTGCCACAAAATCCACCCTTGCTTCCCTTTATTTTCGGTCATTGCCCAGCAAAACCAGAAAATGTTTTTAGCCCTTTTGGGCGTGAATGGTAGAAAGAAAAGAGAGAAGAGAGATTTTTTTTATGTGTTACCAAATTTGTGTATTAATACACTCATTTGAATTTCACATGCATTTCATGTGAATTTGGCTTTTAAAGTCAAACCATTAAAGCCTAACCACTCACATCATTCAAAAACCTCAATCACATCAATCACAACTTGTCAAGTCACATCACTCAATGTCACATCGCTAAAGAATTAATTCTAAATTAATTCGTTCGCCCGAATTAAAATCTAATTTTAATTCCGCGTCGAAATTCAATTTCATTTAATATATCAAATATATTAATTTCTCGATTAATTCCAAATTAACTGTTATCTCTCTTTAATGATATTTTCTCCCAGCTAAAATATCTCCGCTATTAATCCCAGATTGATTTTCTCTCTCTTCTAATTAATCCTAGATTAATTTAGAGTGCGAGTTATACGTCATCGGTGAATCTTTGGGAAGCGACCCATGAGATCCCCGGATATGTTGGCAGTAAATTCGGTCGTCGGACTATCCGAACACGTAAGTACCAAGTACTACATTTTATCGATTTACAAGACAAGGTTGGCCTCTAGCAAAGCGCCATGCCTTCCTAATTCTCCGGAAATATCCTTACAGGAATAAAGGATCTATATCAGGCGTAGTATATGTAGTATTACGTATTTCTGTCCAGTATCTAATGATCACGTGCTAGGCCTGGGGCTGGAATTGTGTCTGCCCCGTACGAAGCACATGTCGGATGTCTGGTGACTAGTCTCTAAATCGGATAACTATGACCAAGTCATATTATCCCGATGGCTGCAGCACTAAAGAGAACCAGTCCCGTATCCTACGTGACCATCATCTCCATATGACTGGAGTGACACTTCCATGTTGACATCACACCCAACACACTACGATTCTCGATATACCCAGAATCGGCGTACACAGAAACCGATTAAAGCCATGGACGACCTCAACCAAAGTATATTGATTGTCGTATGTATTAGCGGTACAAGTCTCAGGTTAAGACCAAATACACCTACCCTAATTTCGGATTTCCATAGACACATAGTCATACTACCAAGGGAATTCCGAGGGGTCTTATCTAGAGCGAAGCTGTTTCCCGTACCATCGGTAAAACACAACCTCCTATTACACTTGCATGAGTATCATATACCCAAATATATGAGAACTATGCCGTTTGTGCCCCCACAACGCGCACAAGTCTAATACTAGTCTTTTACGTATTTGTCGATGTCCAATCTCGATAATACTCTGACTAAGGATATTTAATGATTTATCCTTCGTGGACTGATACTGTCTCATATCATTCTCTGTCCAGGAACAAATCATAGGGACCTCTAATCATTTATACATCTAGGTGATCTAATTACAAATGATAAGAGTACAATCTCCTTTTTCACATAGTTAATTTGTACAACAACACCGTGATCTGTACAAATAGTGACGCTATTAGTCATAATTGTCCAACAATCTCCCACTTGGCCTATAGCCAGTCACTCGAGTGCTTGACACTCGAACTATGTACGGTTGGCTCAAACTGCTGAGAAAAACTTTCGTCAGCGGATTTACATGACTATTATCTGATGCGATTTATTCGATCATCACATCGACACGATGTATGATCCGAACGAATCAGATGACTATCGAAGTATGTATCTGGATCGTTGATGAGACCATTAATTATTTAGCTTGTGCTCAAGCCTAGCTTAGCTACTAACAGAATTATATCTAATCTAATTAGATTTATTATCGACCCAGAAGGCTTCTATTGCTGCTTCAGCTGCAGCAATAACCCGCATTTGTTGTTTATTCCGTAACAGTATCTTGCTTGGAAGATTTCCAGCTCACTGTACCGTTATTCAAACTGTGTAGTACCATTTGTGACTTGTAGTCACTTTATTGGTTTAGGAAACTTGCTATAGTGATACCAGTCACTTCAAGTTCTCCATCTCCATAGACTAAGATAGGATCCTTAGATCTCTCAGATACTAACAGATGTTCTTAACTTCAATCCAGTGACTATCACTTGGATTGGCCTGATTGTGACTTCATATGCTCAAAGCGTATGAGACACCAGGTAACGTACATTTTTCAATGTACGAGTTCTCAGAGATTTTTATCGAAAGCCAAGCTTTCGCCGATTGTTATTATGGGAATATCAATTCCAAGAAATGACATATTATCATTATTTATTGGACAGCCACTGTCAGTGCGCTCCCACTAACCCCTTTATATACACAAGAATCATTTCGTTTTGAATTAATCATAAACCATTATGATTACATCAAAACGATAATTCCTAGAACCTATGCTTGCTTCAATCCAAACATAGATCGAATAACCTGCAAACCTTGTTTGCTAGTTTTGTACGACAAAACCGACAGGATGTTGTAAACATCCTCCAAAAGGTTTCCTTTTAAGGAAAGCGATTTTTCCGTAAAGCTGACATATTTCATTAATGAAATACACAGCTTTAGCAAGCATTATCCATTTTCGGACTCATGGCACTTTCCCATAATAGGGAGTCGATACCTTGTATCACTTCCTCATACGTAGTCAGTTGGTATACCTAAATAAGATAGACATCTTTATAAGGTGAGATCAGAAACCCATACCCCAGGTTATTTTCTGACTCTCTCCGACATACGCGGTTCTTGTGTATTCGAAGATTAATGTTATAGTTTCATCCTTGATGAACTATTTATGTTCCATTATGAATCGATGCCTGGAATAGTATTACTCCGATTTTCATCGAGTTTTACTATCCTCTCACTTACCACTGCATATTGGTATTCCTCTTAGGAAAATCGCATGGTGAGCAACAATCTAATTGTTCTCTGGTGAGATGTATAAGTACTATACTTATGGTATCCCTATGATAACCTACAATTGGCACTTATCCAATTTGGGTTCTAGTTTGGTATCACCCAAACGTATGCCCAGCATTCCCAAATATTCAGGAATGTGAAACTCGGTTTCTTTCCCGTTTATATCTAATATGAAATCTGTCAAACAGATTATATGGAACCTTATTCTAAATAAGTTCTTGCACTGTTTAAAGCTTATCTGTTGAAGGAAATGGTAGCTCAGAGCGACTCATGATTAACCTTATTATGTCTAACATAATTCGGTTAGTCAGTTTCGAGACACCGTCAAACTGACGTGTTCCGGGAGGAATCCTCTTATGAAAGAATACTTTACTCTTTCAAGTATATTAGAAACTTATTGCTTAAGTATTTTCCATTACGGTCTTACCGTGACGGTATAATACTATAGCTGATCTGTTCGTCTATTTCGTGTCGAAACTTAAAAGTTTCTGATTTGTGTTCTTCAAAAGAAACACATAACCATAATGCGATGCCACATCCGTATAGGTCACGAAATATTCATCTCCACCTCTAGCCTAGCTAGACATGGGTCCACTTGCTTCACTATCAATTAGGGCTAACAGATCAGTGGCATTTACACTTTTACCAAGTAAATAGTGTTTTAGGCACTTTGCCCAATAAACTAGATTCGTAGACTTTATTTGATTGGGATCAAATTAGTCCGAGTACCCACTCTTCAAAAGTGTGGATATACGAGTCTTGTTTGATTGTGTCCCAGACATCAATTGCACAATTAAGTTTCATCTGATCAAATTAGTTGAGCTATTTATTTGTCATAATATATATTTGAGATTTATTTATATTCAAAATATAAATTCTGTTATTCACGTCTAATGTGTTTATCTCAATATCATCCTTATATAATAAAACACTTTAGTGTTCTAGAATATAAAGGTTCACCCGCAGCGGGTTAAACACTGATATATAGATAATGTATCTAGTCAAACTAGTTACATTATAACATTTTCCAAACTTAGGTACACACCAGAAGACAGTTCCTAAACTTAGGTATCTACGATTAAAACAGCGACAGTCGTCCCGTTTCCAATTCGCAGATTAAATCTCAACTGAAGTCAGTATCCTGCTCACAGCATATTCTGAACATCAATATATATTTATGTATCACACTAAGTATTTAAAATCCAATTTTAATACTAGTAATGAACATAATCTTGACAAACATATTTGAAGTCAGAGCCTTGCTCGTTCTTCAATTCCTTCATGTCTGCTTTGTCCAAATGACAGTCACGTTTCCGTGATCCCGTTTGCCACATTTAAGCAGACATTTTGTGATATGTCATTTATCTTCCCAGAAGATTATAATGATATTGCCTTTGCCTGTTTCAACACTCTAGAAGCCTTTGGCCAAGCCTTGGCCATCTAGAACATCGAATTAAGGTGCGACTAGCGCTACTTGCCTAATTGCAAACTTTGACTTTATCTTCTTGAGAATAGTCATTAATTCTCCAAGAATTATTTATTGCAATTTTAGTACTTCTAAAATCTAAGAATAGATTCTTTGAAGATCCTTCAATTTCTTTATCATACTTTAAGGATCTAATCCTTAGTTCTGATTCAGAAATTAAGGAGTCTACTGTGACAAGCTTAATGGATTAAGCACTTAAGTTATCATCACATTAATCTTCCAAGAATATGCTCTACTATTTGCTTAACTCCGGGCTTAGGCATAATATATTATTTTATCAAATAAAATAACTTATTATATTTCCAGGACCATCCTGAAATCTTATTCCCAATTTGAAAATTAAACCATTTAAACACATTTTCCATAGGATTATGTTTTTTAAATGTCAATCTTTCAATTTATATCTTGATTCTAATAGTCCAACTATTTAATCAACGATTTAGGTACAATTTATTATAATGATTAGAATAGTCCAACTATTTAATAAACTATAATTTAATAGATTAAAATCAATTATATTGATTACTATAATCCAATTATAAAATCAACTATAAATGAATAGTTTGAATATATAGTCTAACTATTTATTAAAACAACATTTAAATATTAGTCCAACTAACATTTAATTTATTTTACGAATGATGTTTGTTGAGCGCGTATGGCGAGTAATTGAACGAATATTGCAAATTCAATTCTTGCCTCCCACTATTTTTCGGTGAGCCTCTAACCCTCTGTCGAGTACTCGGGAAACCGCGTTTCCTAGTGGGCTAGGATCCCGTTAAATATCACACAATCTTGACTTTGGCCAACAAATTGTATGATAATTAACTAGGTAGATCTCTAAGATCGATTGGATCCAATCCAATTCCTAGATCCGGTAGGGGGACATCCAAGTCCGAAACATATATCTTATATATGCCAATACATCCAATGTATTACCTAACCATTTTCCTCTGAATAACCTAAGCCTTGGCTTTGGCACAACAAACTTAGTGATCCCAGTCAAGCGCGACCCATTGACCATGGAAAGCTTCGTAATCAATGTCGATGGATAAGAAGTGGTCTTGACTTTGGCCAACAAACCACAACTTGGATAAGACACTGATATGGAACAAAGCCTTCGTGATTCAAACACATCCTCGACAGACAAGGGCCTTGACTTTGGCCAACAAACCAATGCCGTCTTATATCTTGAGTAAGAATCACTCAATGTAAGGAAAAACGCTTAATATTGAGCGAGGGTTTTTTCGAGTGCAAATTGGCAACCAATTTATTATCTTTGTTAAGGTCTCATCATCATACATCGTTAAACATGCATTCTAAACACATAATAAAGCGCATATAATAAAATAATAATGATATGCGGATGGATACTTTACACATTGATACTAGATCAAATCTCTCACTTTCTCTCTCCCGCTAGCACAAGTATCACTTCTACCCGTTACACTACACTTCTAAAGAAACCTCATTTACATTGAGGGAATAGGTGAGAAGAGAATACAAAGAAATAGAGGTAATAAGTCTGGACACGCAGGTCCAACTAATAAATCGAATTTATTACAACAATTTCTTAAATTGTCCCCACCCATCTAATATCCATCCGATATACATTATTCATGCATCACAACCATGGATTCACACAAGCATGTTATCAATCAATCTAATCAAATTAATTAATCTGATAATTAGTGATCATCCAATGTTCAAACAACGATTTGATTTTGGCTCGAGTCAAACTCGTTTTGGCGAATAGTACTCAAAGTACGAATTCTTGAATTAAATTAAACTACATAATTAAATCCAATTCAACATGCATTAATTCTAATTCACTATTAATTCCAAATTAAATACTACACTTTAATTAATGAACTTTTACAACTTAAATTCCAAATTAATCGTTACGGGTCTCAAAGCCTGATTTACATCCAACGTCAATTTAATTAAAGTCCAATGGGCTTTTAATTAATTTCTTAAGGCGTGGACTTTTGGTCAACTCGGGTCAAACGAATAACCAAAATCCAATCCGGGAGTTACCCCATAAGCCTAGAAATCAATCTTGGACCATTAGGCCCAATTAAACTTTAAGGTCTATTAAGTCGCATTTGGGCTTTATGGTGGCAGTTTTGGGCCCAATTGGATCCAATCCAATTTGCCTTAACCCAACTTTGTACAACAAAGTCCAATAAGCCCATTAACAACTTTAAAGTCCAAATCCAATTTTAAGGCCCAATTATAATTAAATCACAAAACCCAATTTCACAATTTAATTACATAAAGTGCAATACACAACCAATCACCCAATTAACATTTCTAAAACATTAATTAACATAACTAATCATGCTTAATTACATCAATTAGTGTCCAACACAAATTAATCAAAATCAAACCCAAACACATGCTCAAAGTCTCGGCCAAGGAAGAGGTATTTTGTCCGATTCGAATTCAATCCAATTAATTCCACAATCAACATTAAACAACATTCCCGAATGATTTTAACTTATCCAATGAATTAACAATCAAAAATCCAAGACATAATTAGGCTATTATTCTCGACAATTAGGGTTTATTATGCCAATTCAAAATCCAATCCATTGAATGAAATTCAACATTAAATAAACATTCCCTAATGATTTCCAACACATCTAATGAATCTAAATCAAAATCACCAAGACATAATGGATCACCAAACTTTCGGCCAACATCCAATTTTGGGGGAAAATTATTCCAAATCAATTTTCTTGAAATTGATCAAATCAAACTTCAGTTAAACATGTTTTAAGAATACTTAATCATCCAATTCAACCAAATCATGCTTGAAAACATTTTACCCAAATTTTAAGCCCTAAACTTTCATGCTCAAACCTTGCTCTAGATGCCATTGTTGGTTTCTATTAAGGTCCCAAGATCAATTATAAGAATGAATAATGTGTGAATAAACATTGAAGAAGTTGCGGAATACTCACATCGATCGGTTGAGCGACGCGGAGGCAACAAAAACTTCAAGATTCTGCTCCTCACTGGTTCGGCAGTGAGCTGTGAAATGCTCACTGTTTTGGCCTTCGTTTGGTCCTTCGTCAAGCTCCAAGCTTCGTCGAATGGTTCACGGCTCATGGGTGGACTTCGCTATCACCTTCGCATGTCTCGTAAGTGTGCTAGCACTTGAGATTTTGCCACAAAATCCACTCTTGCTTCCCTTTATTTTCGGTCACTGCCCAGCAAAACCAGAAAATGTTTTTAGCCCATTTTGGGCATGAATGGTAGAAAGAAAAGAGAGAAGAGAGATTGTTTTTATGTGTTACCAAATTTGTGTATTAAATACACTCATTTGAATTTCACATGTATTTCATGTGAATTTGGCTTTTAAAGTCAAACCATTAAAGCCTAACCACTCACATCATTCAATCACTCAATCACATCAATCACAACTTGTCAAGTCACATCACTCAAAGTGACAAGTGATTTGACGCTTGATGTGACTAGTGATTTGACGCTTGATTTGGACTCGAATTCGAAAAGCGAATGCGCTCGCAAATAATCTCGGGCTCGGGTTCGCTAATTCCAAATTAACGAATTTTCCGTTGCGTCGTAATTAAATGATTACGCCTAGCAAAATCACTATTCACATCACTAACGAATTAATTCTAAATTAATTCATTCACCGAATTAAAATCTAATTTTAATTCCGGCCGAGAAATCCAATTTCATTTAATATATCAAATATATTAATTTCTCGATTAATTCCAAATTAACTGTTATCTCTCTTTAATGATATTTTATCCCAGCTAAAATATCTCCGCTATTAATTCCAGATTAATTTTCTCTCTCTTCTAATTAATCCCAGATTAAATTAGAGTGTGAGTTATACGTCATCGGTGAATCTTTGGGAAGCGACCCATGAGATCCCCAGATATGTTTGCAGTGAATTCGGTCGTCGGACTATCCGAACATGTAAGTACCAAGTACTACGTTTTATCGATTTACAAGACAGGGTTGGCCTCTAGCAAAGCGCCATGCCTTCCCAATTCTCTGGAAATATCCTTACAGGAATAAATGATCTATATCAGGCGTAGTATACATAGTATTGCGTATTTCTGTCCAGTAACTAATGATCACGTGCTAGGCCTGGGGCTGGAATTGTGTCTCTGCCCCGTACAAAGCACATGTCGGATGTCTGGTGACTAGTCTCTAAATCGGATAACTATGACCAAGGCATATTATCTTGATGGCTGCAAGCACTAAAGAGAACCAGTCCTGTATCTTACGTGACCATCATCTCCATATGACTGGAGTGACACTTCCATCTTGACATCACACCCAACACACTACAATTCTCGATATACCCAGAATCGACGTACACAGAAACCGGTTAAGGCCCTGGACGACCTCAACCAAAGTATATTGATTGTCGTATGTATTAGCGGTGCAAGTCTCAGGTTAAGACCAAATACACCTACCCTGATTTCAGACTTCCATAGACACATAGTCATACTACCAATGGAATTTCGAGGGGGTCTTATCCAAAGTGAAGCTGTTTCCCATACCATCGGTAAAACACAACCTCCTATTACACTTGCATGAGTATCTTATACCCAAATATATGAGAACTATGTCGTTTGTGCCCTCACAACGCGCACAAGTGTAATACTAGTCTTTTACGTATTTATCGATGTCCAATCTCGATAATACTCTAACTAGGGATATTTAATGATTTATCCTTCGTGGACTGATACTGTCTCATATCATTCTCTGTCCAGGAACAAATCATATGGACCTACATCGGCTGTGTTTTGGTTCTGATTTTTCACTTGAAAACTACCCCAACACAGCCCCAAAACATAACAAAATGTTCCCCAAAAAAACTGGATTAATACGAAACCAAACTGAGTTCTGTTTCAACAAGTAAATGGGCGGCAATGAGCAAAAATAATGCTCACTGCCGTGAGCAATAAGAAATAAATGAAGATGAAGATTTTTTCGACACCACAAAGTCTTCTGATCTATATCTTGTTACTAACGGAAACTTGTGTGGGCAAGACTCACAAAATAATACCTAAACGTTTTAGAGATTTAATCAAACTTTTATTTTGTTATGTTTTTTTTTCTATTGTTTATGTTTTTCTCAACTTTTGAGAGAATGAAGAAGAAGATGAAAGGTGGCTAGGGTTCAAGAATGAAATCTTGGGAAAAAAAATAAATCCTCTTTTTATACCTAGGGTTATTTGTTTCTAAAAACAAACAAAACCCTTCCATTTCATTTGTACAAAAATCGGCCAAGAATGTGATAGAATAAAAATTTTTATAACAACAATCTTAATTACCATAATGAGAAAATGTTACAAAATTAAATATTCAATTAACCTTTTGAAAAAAAACATAACTTCCAAATGTAATTAAGGGTTTCCAAAACTCAATGCTTGAAATTCCAATAATTGCCTTATTAAATTATATCTAATATAATTTAATTTTATACATTTAATAATTATCATATAATTATTAAAACCATTTATTAACTTTTAATATATAGTTTCAAGTGTGACAAATAATATCATTAATCATATTAATTATATTTATACATATGTGAGTATATAATTGGACTATCCAATTATACTAAATCCGCTATAGTAAATCGAGCTAGCACGGGGACCAACTGTACCTACGGTTCCGAGCTCTAATAATCTCGAAATATTAATTAAGCTCTTAATTAAATATTCTGAATTATTAACTCCGGGTTATTCTACGAAAAACCTGAAGCTGAACTCTTGTTACCTCAGATGAAATATTAATCCGAACAAAGTCAGTGTCCATCGATAAAGTCACTACATATAGATTAACCTTTCATGAGTATCTTGTAATTAGAGCCGGGACATAATGTCCGTTATACCCCTCTAATTATTTTTACCTTAAGTACCATTGATTCTCTAATGAACGATTTATTCATAACCATTATAAATTTTAATCTTTCTATTCGTAATAGAAAGACTTGAGTGCTCTAACCGTTCAAGTACCGAATTAACCCTTAAGAAAGATATTCTTCTACTTCTCGCAAGAGGAAGTGAACTCCATTTCTATGTAAAACGTTCCCAGCTACACAACAGACCATGCCCCCAAAGTACTTAGCTATATTTCGGGACTGCTACACCAACCTCATATTGGTAAATCAAAGGACATAGCCTGCCATGCAGGAGTTCTTAGTACACTCAGGATTAAGATCAATCAATATATTGCCATCTAGTATATCGAAATGACTTTCTTTATTTAACGAATGTTATAAGAATGTCATTTCCATCTGGGTCCAGTCCTATATGATCTCATCATATAAGGTGCCTACATTCTCATGTCTCTACATGAATGATCCCAGATCAAAGTCACCATACAAATATAGAATGGACCACAACTATAGATAAACCACAAATAAAGTACCCGTTTTGTTTGCTCTCTATGGACTATTTAAGATTTCTAATTTCATACTAAAATCCTCTTATGTATGACACTAATTCAATAAGTCTGAAGGCACATAAGTAATCTAGGGTCATCAAGATAATTTATAATATATGAAAATTAAACATAAATTTTGATAAATGAATAATGCATCATTTTATTTCAAAAACAAATAAAGACGTTTACATTACATGCAGCTCTTTGGCCTACATCCCAACAATCTCCCACTTTCACTATAGCAAATGGGACATATCACGTAATCCTAGACCATCTAGGTGACCTTCAAACACTTTAGTCGACAAGATCTTTGTAATCGGATCAGCCAGGTTCTCTGCGGATGCAATCTTTGTGACAATAACATCTCTTCTATGCATTATCTCTCTAATTAGATGATATTTCCTCTCTATATGCTTTCCATTCTTGTGGCTTATTGGTTCTTTGGAGTTTGCCACTGCACCACTATTATCGCAATAAAGTGTGAGTGGTCTATCCATATCTGGAACAACTTCCAGATCTCCCAAGAATTTACGGAGCCAGACTGCTTCCTTAGCTGCTTCACAAGCTGCTACATATTCAGCCTCCATGGTGTAGTCAGCAATGCTGTAGAGTTCAAATATATGTCCCAAGATCAACAAATCAAGCAAGAAAACGCATGAATACACAATATAGGAGGTGCAGAATATATACTCACATTGATGGGTTTGATGAAATGAAACAAAACGCACTGCATGTCTTGCTCGGCAGTGAGCTGCGCACAGGTGGACTGCTCGGCGTTGGTGGTGGTGGTCTCCTCCATGTTCGGCCATTGATGACCTCCATTGAAGCTCCAAGCTTCAAGCTTTTCCATGCTCATGAAGACATTTCCCTATCACCTGGTATGCCTCCTAGAGTGTGCTAGCACTTGATTTTGCAACAAAAATCGTCACCTTCATCTCACTGCTTCTCGTTTTCAATCGGCAAAAACAGAAGAAAAGAATGGCTCAAAGCCGTATGGAGAAGGAGAGAAAAGAGAGGGAGAGGAAGAGATGCGTAAAAGAGAAGAGTGGAGAGAGAGAGAGAAAAAGAAATGTAATTAGGTTTTTATATTTTCTAAAATTAATTAAAAACCATTTACATTTCTTTTAACTTTCCATTTACCAAAAGTCAAAAAAGTAAAAGCAAAAGTTGCTTTTTCAACTTCTACATCAATCACTCAAATCAAGTGACAACATGTCACATCACTCAAAGTGACATTTGATTTGACGCTTGATGTGACTTGCGATTTGACGCACGATTTGACTTGCGTGCCGCACTCGAATTCGAAATGTGAATGCGCTCGCAAATAATCTCGGGCTCGGGTTCGTTAATTCCAAATTAACGAATTTTCCGTCGCGTCGTAATTAAATGATTACGCCTAGCAAAATCACTATTCACGTCGCTAACGAATTAATTCTAAATTAATTCGTTCGCCCGAATTAAAATCCAATTTTAATTCCGCGTCGAAATCCAGTTTCGATTAATATATCGAATATATTAATTTTACCGATTAATTCCAAATTAATCGTTCTCTCTCTTTAACGATATTTTATCCGTGATAAAATATCTCCGTAATTAATCCCAGATTAATTCTCTCTCATCGAATTAATCCTAGATTAATTTTCTCTCTTCCAATTAATCCCAGATTAATTAAAGTGCGAGTCATACGTCATCGGTGAATCTTCAGGAACCGACCCATGAGATCTCCGGATATGTTGGCAGTAAATACGGTCGTCGGACTATCCGAACACGTAAGTATCGCGTACTACGTTTATACCGATTTACAAGACAAGGTTGGCCTCTAGCAAAGCGCCATGCCTACCCAATTCTCCAGAAATATTCTTACAGGAATATATAGATCTGTATCAAGCGTAGTATACCGTAGTATTGTGTATATCAGCCCAGTATCGGATAGTCACGTGCTAGGGCTGGGGCTGGCTAAGTGTCTGCCCCGTCCGAAGCACATGTCGGATGTCTGGTAACTAGTCTCTATAATCGGATATACATGACCTTGTCATAATATCTCGATGGCCGGCCAGCACTTAAGAGCACTAATACCGTATCCTGCGTGACATCATCTCCACTATAATGAAGTGATACTTCCGTCTCGACATCACACCAATACACTACGACTCTCTGATAAACCCAGAAGCGGTGTACGAAGCCGAGATTAAAGCCCTGTACCACCAAGACCAAAGTCTACCGATTATCGCAAGTATTAGCGATGCAAGTCTCAGGTTAAGACTATACACACCTACCTTGATTCGGCCTCCCATAGACACATAGTCATAATACCAATGGGATTCCGAGGGGTCTATCCAGAGCGAAGCTGTTTCCCGTACCATCGGTGAAACACGACCTCCTATCGCACTTGCATAAGTATCCAATACTTAAATATATGAGAACTATGCCGGTGTGCCCTCACAACGCGCACAAGTGCAATACTAGCCTATTCCGCATTATCGATGTCCTGTCTCGATAATACTCCGGCTAGGGATATTTAATGATTAATCCTTCGTGGACTGATACTGTCTCATATCATCTCAATCCAGGAACTAATCATATGGACCTCTCTTCATTTATACATATATGGTGATCTAATCACAAATGATGAGAGTGCAATTTCATTGTCACATAGTTAATTTGTACAACAACACCGTGATCTGTACAAATAGTGACGCTATGGGTCATATTATCCAACAATCTCCCACTTGGCACATAGCCAGTCACTCGAGTGTCTAACACCCGAACTATGTACGGTTCGCTCAAATGCTGAGGAAAGGTTTTCGTCAGCGGATTTGCGTAATATCTTCTGACGCGATTTATACGATCATCACATCGCCACGAGTATGATCCGAACGAATCAGATGAATATAGAAGTATATATCTGGATCGTCGATGAGACCTTTAATTCCTTAGCCTGTGCTGACGCCTAGCTCAGCTGCTAAAGAACTATATCTAATCTAATTAGATTTATTATTGATCCAAATGGCTTCTATTGCTGCCTCAGCTGCATCAATAATCCGCATTTGTTGTTAATTCGGCAACAGTTATCTTGCTCGGAATATTTCAGCTTACTGTCCCGTTATTCAAACTTTATAGTACCGCAGTATTATTTACCGGTTGGAAACTTGCAGCAGTGATCCTAGTCACTTCAAGTTCTCCATCTCCATAGTTTAAGACAACATCTTTAGTTCTCTAAGATACTAATAGATGTCCTTAACTTCAATCCAATGACTATCACTTGGATTGTCCCGATTGTGACTCCATATGCTCAAAGCGTAGGAGACACCAATACAAGTACATTTTAAATGTACAATTTCCAGAGGAGTGTTAACAACTCCAAATCTATCCCTGTAGATCTTTATTCCTTGAATAAAGGTTGTTTACTCCCCAGAATTCACGGAGAATTTCTTATGAAAGCCAAGCTTTCACCGATTATTTTTTATGGGAATTCGTTATCAGTGCTCTCCCACTAACCTCCTTATATACACAAGAATTATTTCGTTTTGAGTCAAATCATAAACCATTATGATTATATCAAAACGTCAGTTTCAAGAACCTTATGCTTGTTTCAATCCAAACATGGATCGAATAACCTGCAAACCTTGTTTGTCGGTTATACAAAATCGTCAGGATGTTGTAAGCATCCTCCAAAAGGTTTCCTTTTCAGGAAAGCGATTTTGATCTGCAAACTGACACATTTCATAAATGAAATATGCAGTTATCAACAAGTATCTTCAAAATGGATTTACCATGGCAACAGGTAAAAGGTTTGAACCGTTATTAAACACAATGTTGATAACGATACCTTTCCGTCAAAAGCCCGGCTTTGTACGTTGGTATGTTGCCATTCATGTATGTCTTCCTTGAAGACGTTTAATGTACCAATAGGCACAATGCCTGTGGTACAACAACTAGTATCCAAAATAGTGTTATACATGGAATCCTTTCGGATTCATGGCACTTTGCCTAATAGGGAGTCGATACCTCGTGTCACTCCTCAAAACGTAGTCGGCGGATATACCTTCAAGATTGACATCTTTATGAGGTTAGATCAGAAACCCATACCCTAGGTCGTTTCTGACTCTATCCGATCTACGAGTTTCTTGTGTATCTGAAGATTAATGGTATAGATTCATCATAGATGAACTATTTGTGTCCATTAAGGACTTCGTGCCTTGAACAGTATTACTTCGATTTTCATCGAGTATCATATCCTCCCACTGACCACTGTATATCGGTATTCCTCTCAGGAAAAACCGCATGGTGAGCAACAATCACATTGTTCTCATGTGAGATTTACAAGTACTATACTTATGGTTTCCTTAGGATAACCAATATTGGCACTTATCCAATTTGGGTCCTTAGTTGGTATCATCCAAACTTATGCCTGACATACCCAAATTGTCAGGAATGAGAAACCGGTTTCTTTCCCGTTCATATCCTAATGACATCTGTCAAACAGATTTATATGAACCTTATTCTAAATAAGTGATGTTGGATAATATGACCCATAGCGTCACTATTTGCACAGATCATTGTGTTGTTGTAGCAAATTAACTATGTAATAAGGAAATTTGCACTCTCATCATTTGTGATTAGATCACCATAGATATATAAATGAAGAGAGGTCCCTATATGATTAGTTCCTGGATTGAGATGATATGAGACAGTATCAGTCCACAAAGGATAATCATTAAATATCCCTAGCCGTAGTATTATCGAGACGGACATCGATAATGCGGAATAGGCTAGTATTGCACGTGTGTGCGTTGTGAGGGCACAACGACATTAGTTTAAATATATAAGTATTGGATACTTATGCAAGTGCGATAGGAGGTCGTGTTTCAACCGATGGTACGGGAAACAGTTCGCTCTGGATAGACCCCTCGGAATCCCATTGGTATTATGACTTATGTGTCTATGGGAGGCCGAAATCAATGTAGGTGTGTATAGTCTTAACCTGAGACTTGCACCGCTAATACTTACGATAATCGATAAACTTTGGTCTTGGGGTAGGGGGCTTTAACCGGTTCTGTGTACACCACTTCTGGGTTTATCAAAGAGTCATAGAGTATTGGGTGTGTGATGTCGACGGAAGTGTCACTTCAGTCATATGGAGTTGATGTCCCGCAGGATACGGTACTAGTGCTCTGAGTGTTGCGCAACCAATCGGGATATTGTGACCAGGTCATGTATATCCGATTATAGAGACTATTACCAGACATCCGATATGTGCTTCGGACGGGGTGGACACTTATCCAGCCCCAGCCCTAGCACGTGATTATCCGATACTGGAACAATATACACAATACTACGGTATACTACGCTTGATACATATCTATATATTCCTGTAAGAAGATTTCTGGAGAATTGGGTAGGCATGGCGCTTTGCTAGAAGCAACCTTGTATTGTAAATCGATATAGACGTAGTACGAGGTACTTACGTGTTCGAGACAGTCCGACGATCGTATTTAGTTGCCAACATATCCGGAGATCTCATGGGTCGCTTCCTGAAGATTCACCGATGATGTATGACTCGCACTTTGATTAATCTGGGATTAATTAGAAAAGAGAGATAGAATTAATCTGGGATTAATTCGATGAGAGAGAAATTAATCTGGGATTATTTGCGGAGATATTTTATCTGGGATATAAATATTAAAGAGAGAGAACGATTAATTTGGAATTAATCGATAAATTAATATATTCGATATATTAATCGAAATTGGATTTTGACGTGGAATTAAAATTAGATTTTAATTCGGGCGAACGAATTAATTTAGAATTAATTCGTTAGCGACGTGAATAGTGATTTCGCTAGGCGTAATAATTGATTACGACGCGACGGAAAATTCGTTAATTTGGAATTAGCGAACCCGAGCCCGAGAAGTGATTGCGAGCGCATTCGCATTTCGAATTCGAGCGCGGCACGCGAGTCACATCAAGCGTCAAATCGCTAGTCGCATCAATCGTCAAATCAATTGTCACTTTGAGTGATGTGACTTGACAACATGTCACTTTATTAAAGTGATGTGATGTGACTTAAAGTAAAAGTTGAAATGATGAAAGCTTTTTGCTTTTTTGACTTTTGTATTTGGTAAATGAAAAGGCTTTTATATTTGATTTTATTTTGGAAATAAAATATAAAAATATAAGTAAAACAATTTGCCTTCTCTCTCTTATATACATGCAGTACACGGTTTCTCTCTTTTCCCCTCTCTTTTTCTTCTTCATCTCCTTCACGCATGGTGCGATTTTCTTCTCCTTTTTTTCTGGTTTCACCGAAAATTTGAGAAGCAAAATGGAAGATGATAAGTGCTAGCACACACCTTGAGTGATACAAAGGTGATAGGGAAGTGAGTTTGTGAGCATGGAATCTCAAAGCTTGGAGCTTCAATGGAGTTCATGCATGGCCGAAAATGGTGGAGTCCAAACCAGTCCAAACCGAGCAGCCCACTGTCAAGGAGAGCTACTGCCGAGCTCAATGGAGGACGAAAATGGCTTGTCTTCTTCCTAGCATCAAACCCATCAATGTGAGTATATTCCGCACCTCCTTTGATGTGTTCATATGCGGTTTTTGTGCATGATTGTTGATCTTGGGACTTGATTTAACTCAACAATGGTATCTTGA